>LGAG01000452.1:1138324-1154452 GCA_001278395.1 Lerema accius | reverse complement strand
TTTTATTAAGTATGATCTTAGTGCTCCCCTACACTCTAGAAGGAACCTCTGTGCCAAGTTTCATGCTTCTAGGTCTATCCGTTTAGGCTGTAGCGTGTCTGTCAGTCAATCAACATTTTTATTAAGCATGATGATGATTATTTGACACACAATGCAATTAAGCCTTTGGTGTTATTGACGTCCATGTGACAATGATCGTTTAGAAACTCTGATGATAAAGCTTCTCTGCTCGTCGGTCTGGTTTAGTGTTTAACTAAATGAGTTTGATTTACTATTAAGCTCGAATTTACTAGTATGCAAATACCAATTTGGTATGTAGTTAATTCATAACTAGTTGCCTGCGAATCGAAATCAATTTTCCCAGATGCAATTGCAGTGAATTTAATTTCAATCTAAAAGCCGTCTCGATATTGGTTAAGTAGAAATCTAATTATCTAATACATTTATACTGCAGCGGTGTTGGACAGCCATCAAGCGCGTTAGTATAAATATCTTAATATTTTTTGTTAGAAATAAGGACGTTCTATTTCGATCATCATCATCATCGCAACCCATAACTGTCCCACTGCTGGGCTCGGGTCTCCTCTCACAGTGTGGGACAGTCCACAACCACAACGCTGGCCTTGTGCGGTTTGGCAGACTTCATACCCACTTTTGAGAACTTTATGAAGAAATCTCCGGTGTGCAGGTTTCCTCACGATGTTTTTTCACCGTTGCAAGTGATTTTTACTATCTACCTAATATACATATACATTTTTGAATTAGAGGTATGTGCCGTAGGGTTTGGGCTCTCTAATCCAACCTTCCAGCCTGGGAGACCAACCTTCAAACCATTAGACTGTCGCTGCTTATATATTTCGATAGGTGTACCTATCGAATTCTTCATGAAATTTGTTCACCAAGACATGTATGTATGGAATACCAATTCGCTTTTGGGCAGCGTGACGATAAGTCCTTTACATCATCTAAAGAAACTCTAGCCCACTGGTGGAAAAGGTATCGATATCTTATCATGAAACTATACTCTCTATTTCTTAACTGAACAATGTTTATTCAAATCTGGATTAATTAATTTTATCACAACGCATATCAAAAGAGATACAGCGTTCAGTAGCCCTAATTAAACTATTGCCTTTTATTAGTACGCTTTTAATCCTTTAACAGAATACTCGCAGTCAGTGAAATCTAATAAAGTATGAAAACCAACTGTTTTGCAAATTGTTTCTCTTTAGCCAAGAGCAAAATGCCGAGGCTATGTAAAACAAAAAAGCCCGAAGATACGTCTAGAAAGCGAGTTGTAATGAGTAGTGGAAAACTGGAAAGTAAAAGAGCACAAAAGCAAAAAAATAAGTCAGTATCCGTACAAACTGAAGACGAGTATTATGAAAAACTGTCTGATATCAAAGACGTTTCGCAGAATATAAGTTCTGTTACTGAATATGTTTTAGATGCAGATATTTTGAATGATAACAGTGATTGCGTGCAATATTCTAGTGAAATAATTATCGCTGAAGTTAACTGTGAGCCTTGCGACAGGAACGAGGTAAGCGGAATAGTTTTCTTCAATAAAATTTGAACAGAGTTTTTTAAAAATAAATAGTACTTATTAGTATTGGTTATGAGAAGTTAGTGGCTTTAGAATGACGAATATTAGCCTTAATTTACGGCTGTGAGCGACGAGATGTAAAAATCAGTGTAAGATATGTGGAAGAAGTAAATTATACAAAAAAGTATAAGATGATCTTAAATTCATAATAATATACGCTCGTCGGACGCATTTGGACAGGATCAAAACGTTGGACACTCAAAATAGGTTGATCTTTGGTCATTTACGATTCCGTACTGGATCAGTCAAGTAAAGTACTTTCTAAGATTCTAAGCTTACTCAATTTCGAGGTGAATCTGGTCTCTGCATTAGTTTGAACGTGGGCCAAAGCCTCATTAACTGGAAGAATTTAGGCAGGATATTATGTTCCTTGTGCAGAGTTTTGTATAGCTACGAAATCTCCTACTTGTCAGCCCTGAGACAGTAATACCTAAGTTTCATAAGTTATGCTTTTGTCTAGACATCCATTGTTGCTAGGCAGAAATTTTGAAAATTATTCCATTTCATTAGACCTCTTTCAGCTGTCTGGCCTGTAGGCAAGTAAATAGTAATAGTATGGCGCCCCAAATAGTCTCAATTTGGCACCAGTTTGAGCCTGCGTGTACTAGTACTTGGGGTGCAATCGTTGCGGGTGTACAGTTAGTGCGATCATAGCCGGCTCGAGTGCTTAACGGAATTTTTTGTCTACTTTTAAGGTGTTCAATTGTACATACTTATAGTGATAATGGAAACGGAAAAAGAAGATGAAATGGTTATTGTCTTTTTTATTTTCTCATAATGCTACCGTTCGTTGAATTGGAGCCAAAAAAATTTTAGGCCCAAAAGCGAACAAAACACTGCTATTATGAAAATTGAAAAACGGAACTATGAGTGCGGCCAGCTCTTCGCTGCCGAAAAGTTTCCGATTGCAATCCGCCAAAACGTTTCGTGGTAACATCCGCTGACGAGTCTGATGACAATAGTCAGATTAATTAGATTGATGTCCAAGTGGTGGTGCCAGTTAAATAATAATGGTGTGTGCGTGGAGTGGTAGGGCGACGGCGACGGCTCATTGAGGAGGTCGCGGAGGCACGGCGGCGGCGCGAGGGCGCGTGACGTCACGCGGTCGGGTCTCGCGCACGCGCCCGACTATCGAGCGGCATGTGCCACTCGCAGCCGGCCGACCGCTCCGCCCGACCGAATCACATTTTTTTATTTTCCCTCCGAACGTAGTTCCGTGACATCCTGAATTTAAAAGAAAATCACGCCCGAAATTCGCGTCCTCGTCGGAAGGAAGCGACGTCGTCGAACTCCGCGCGATCCCGCCGTGTCGTCTGATCGAATCCAAAATGGCAGGACGGAGCGGTATCGGGAGCCGTGCGCGAGCCCGCCTCTGACCGAACGGTTCTGTTCATGGACGGTATGTGTCTCGTTATATAAATGTTACGCAAGTCCAGGACAGAGTGGACGGAAGGTGCATCTGTTGTCGCGGCTGACGGGCCGACGGTGCAGTGAACCGCGGAGCCCATGTAACACGTTCGAGGACCTGCTACTACCGTGAGTACGACTATACACGCCCTCCCGCATCGCTACCTGTGTAACTAATTAATATACGAGTACGGCGGTCCGCTACGATGCGACGTGAAAACCATGAGATTGTTCAAGGAAAATCTCATTTGAGTTCGTCTGTATCGATCGGCTCGTTATCTGGAGCTCCTTAAAATTGCTCTTTGTTGAAGTACGCGACGTGATAACGGAGTAGAACACGCTAGATTGGTCTGTGTGTAGGGTGAAAATAGGTTTTGATATAGCACGGCGGCGGTTGGTGATATTGACTAGGATTGGCGCCTGTCAACATTGTTATCTAGTTGATTCTCTGGTCGGGGCAAAGCGTTATTGATCACGTTCCCTGCCTATTGTTTTTGGACGAATCTTACATTTTTGATGAACTTGGCCTGTCAGGAGGCAACATTATGATGGACGTTATTAGTTACACCAGTCACACTCATAGATAACGATGTTCCGAAACGTCAAAATTGTTCGTAAATAGTTTATGTTATGTTAGATGTGTAATGATTAATGACGATGATATAAAATACGCCATTATGTTTTTCAATCAACTTTTAATATCATGTTAATCTTAAGAATTCATGTTTTCTAAGTTTAATTTTAATGTTATCAAAACTGCCGTGGACCGTTTCTCTAGCTGGATCACTTCTTCGTAATTTAACTTCAAATAATGCATTTAGACATGAAGAAGACAAGTGACGATCATCCGTCCTCAAGGGTGAAAACGCATTCTTTAACAAACTTTTAGTGGAACAAATACTAACGATTACCAACGGGACTAACAACATGAACAGTCCTAATATCCACAGGCCCCATAGTACACAATTGCTAATATTCTCATTCACGTCTAATACTTACAGGATCTACTAACTAACTAGTAGTATATCCAATAGTCTTATTCAAAGATTGTTACAGATGTTCATGAGCCGCAGGGGATGGTAGCATTGCAAGTTTATTTGCTATTCTCATGAAACTAAAAGAAACCCAAATGTATATAATGGGAACGTGCTTGAAATGATGTAGGACACCTAATTGATAAATATAGTCCACGAAGTATTTTAAACTCATAAATATATGCAATAGTTACAAAACATTTCTATAGTCTACACATAAGTAACAAAGAATAACTACATAATTTTGCAAAGTTACTGCAAAGACATTGTAGCTTCTGTAGGGTTTCTGACTTGACCCGATAGCGATCATCTAGCGGATAATGTCCTCTATATTGACGAATAAGAATTAACCGGTTGTCTAGAGAAAACGCCGATAGAAATAGTTCGCCATCTTCATGAGAGAAATGAGGTCAGGCGTGACTATCTTTTATGAAAGGCTGCGGGCATGCCGCATTTAAATGTAATTGCAGATATTAAATGAGAAAATATGGCTTCCATTTCACACAAAATCACTGCACATTTTTCACAAACGAATGAAATCGGTCATTGTCCTCTTGACTCGGGAAAACAACTCACTGTGAATATTCAAGATCCACTAGCAACTACACGCGACCCGTGCCAAACTACGCTATTGCGAGACAGCATTTTTAAAATAAAACCTCACATTACTGTAGTTTTGTTCGCGACGGTTTCAGCTGAGAATTGTAATTGCTCTGAATTCATGAAAGGTTGATTGTAATGGCCCCAGGTTTTTCAAGAGCTGCGTCTGCTTCAATGCGGTAACGAGTTCCTGAACAAAGAGATTCTGATGTTTAGATTAAACAAACCTCACGTGTCTGCAGTGCCTCCGATATTGGTATTAAGGCATGGCTGGAAATTTTATCGCTAGGATTTTATCCACAGTATCTGGAAATGAGTTGCTAACTGAAAATATCGTGCTAAAATGAATGAGCAACTGAAATTACGGACTTAGAAAATAAATCGGCACAGACACGCCGTTTTGGTTCAACTGAAACAAGACTGTTACTGTTTACTGTTGTCTAAATCTGCCTAAAACCTCAAAACTGGTTCAATGAAGTTTCTTGTCATCATTTGATCATTTATTATCTGCAGTTGTAGCTGATCGTTCGATCGATGGAACAGACAACCTTTCACTATACGAAGCGTTCAGTTAATTGACTCCTTCGGATTTCTTTTGTAAAGTCCTGACTATGCTTAGATGTAGTATCCATATTTTTTTCCTTTAATAATTTTATAATTTGATTACCTTCCTTTTTTGTGGACTTATTAAAAAAATACAGTTGGGAATGTGGAAATTTTGTATGACTTACAAAATTATTGTCTATTGTATTAATTATATTTATTTTACATTACTCTTGCACCTTCAACCACATTAAGATTATCGCAGGCTGCCGTATTTATAAATTATGATGGGGTTCTTGTAACTGATATAGGTAATTATGTGCATGTGTATCCACTTTCCACCATCTGAGGTTTAAGACTTTTCAATGCAGATCATGTTACTACAGACAAGTGAATCCGTACAACGGGGGAAGGCTGGCAGAATATATTATTTAATTGACAAAGAACACCATTTCTTTCGTCTCTGACCGATAACAGACCTGGCATGCAGTACGGTTTCCGTATAAAAAAATCAGTAACAGAGCTGTGAGCAAGGTTCAACATCTTTAGGATGTATAGATGTCACACTGGGTAGACCTAGAACTTTTGAAAGTCTTTAAGCTGCATTTCAACAATAAGCATAGTCTCTTACAACGAAGGTTACTAGTAAATTTGTTTTTCATCCTATCTACTCTCTCCAGGTATCGTTTCTTTGTATGGAGTTTTTAAGTATTCTATTGTTTCTTTTTCTTTTAACTCGTAATGATGGTTTCTAAAATTGATTATTTAATTATATCCTTCAAGTTCAGAGACACTTATACCTTTGGCTTTTATCGGTCCTTCATTAAACTTTTGATCACGACTAACATGAATATCACTTAAATTAATACCGCTATGAATTTATTATCCCATTAATTTAAAGACATCAGACATGCTTAAAAGCATAAACTTATCTTGTTTTCTTTGTATCTAGTGTCACGTGTCAAGTGTCTAATGCACTATTTCATCACTGTCGTCGTACATCCGCTACCCACGCTATCTGTCTCGTGTTTTCATCGCCGTAATTATTTATGTTTGCAAGATTCTCTAATATATTTTAAGTTATATAAACTATAACTTAACTACAACTTGGAACTATTAAAATATAGCCACTTTGCTTTAATTAGGTACTTTAAATTAAAATATAGAATCTTAATTCTTATCTACTTGTTACCCATTTACCTCACGGTGTATAGATTTCTTCCGCGTTTTTTCTTTAGTTTAATTTAGTTAAGTATGCAAAGTTTAAAATACTAAATATTTAAATTACTGCAGTCAAATCTACTCGTAATTCTATTGCTTAAAGTAGAATTTAAAAGCAAGTCTTCATAAATTGCATATTAACTTTATCGGATTGGCCAGTTAATTAGTAGGTAAGTACTTACCTAAGTTATTTCGTAATGAAGACTTTATATTAGGTATACAAGCCAGGATTGAAAAGCTTTTTTGGTCGTAGTTATCTCAAACGACCTTAATTTGTTACCCGGGGAAACCCAAAATCTCGCTCTACTTCATAATCACTAGGTTTTTTCCTCGCAACACCCTTTTTTATCGAAAGCATGATTGATTGGTTCATAAAATGTAAATGCAGACGGGTGATCCTTAAGCTCTTATCATACGTAAGTTGAACCCTTGTCATCTGAAAAACGACGTCCCGTCTAGACGCTCTAAAGAACCGCAAATAAATCTACCTAAATACGCCAAGCAAACGCTCATGTCTTATTGAACACCGATCACTTATGTATAAAATTTCTTTTATCATCGTTTTGAACACAAATTGCTTCTTTCCATTTTGAAAAACTGTTTCTACGAAATTCAGCATTTCAGGGCACATAAATGTTAGTTTGAATGGACAAGAAAATGGTGAATTAGAATGACAAAACATATTTTGAAATCTGCAATCTGCAGAGCATAAAATTGTAATAGGTACTCAACTCATACATGTATACAAGAAATACGAGTTTGCCATACCGCCTTCCTCTGCCACCAATGGACATCTGAGATATACCTCGATTTAAGGTAGTTTGTTAGAGGAATAATTACTTAAGTAGAATATGATAGATACCATTTCCTAAACTATTTCATGCGCTTATAAAAAAAAACAATAATATAATTACTTCATAATTCTACAACGATGAGCAGCATTAATTCGAAGAAGTGCCCTACGAATAATACCTACCTACTATTTAGATTATATCTGGGCATAAAAGAAAACTATTCTTTATACTACAATTGAAAAGTTGGTTCTCGTCAAGGCCCATTGTTTTGACGACCTTCTAAATATTTTCAGAATGCCTCAGATCTTCGTGAAGTATTTGCTTTACATAAAAGAAAAGAAAAGAGAGAGTTGCATAATCGGTATATATTCAACATTCAACGCAATATTACAGCTGCTTAAAATGACAATTTGGCATTCATCTGCGATCTCAATTGGTTTAATACTGATTGAAGATATACTATATACATACATCGTGGCCACATGAAATAATTGTTACCATGCCATGCTATAAATACATTTATTTTAGGAAATAAAATGAAACGCACACTACCACATTAGGTTTGACAAGCAGGCACGTCACTAATATGTCAAGCAGAAGACCTTTTTGACTTTTTGACTGGGACTTGAGTTGGCACTGATATCTGCAAGCCAAGGATATCGGACGACTAGAGTGTTTTGCTTGAGTTATGGTCGAATTTGACCGAAGATAATAAAAATAAAAACGTCGTTACCAACAACTACAAAAACCGAAGTTTCTTATTTTATTTCCTTTTTATATCAGAATCGTGTTTGCGGTACCTTTTGTGTGTTCGAACAATACAATCTTGCCGATATTTTGATATGCTGATATGAAATTATTGTTTGCTGTAGCATTCGAAGATCACTTGGCTCCATTGCCGCTTGGCACGTGATCTCAACTTTTGCTACGTCAATATCTTAGGAAGGATTTCCGTGTTATGAATTTCTGAAAGTGTTTGCTTTGTGATAAGTAGGTATCAAGTTTAATAAATGTACTAGAAGACCGGGCAGACGTTGCTCTGCTTCATACTTTGGTCATATCTTTTACATTTCCACATCAGGTACTCCCTACCGCGAATTTTTATGTATCTATAAAAATGCTCATCATATCGGACCACTTTTGCTATGGCGGCGTTTCAATAACTCTAGTTTGGCTGGTCACTTGAAGTATCTCGTCATCAGCACCACCTGCTGGGTCTAAATGTGGCTCGAAACCGCACCATGAACCACCTCACAAAAATTTATTAAAATTAGTCAAGCCGTTTAGAAGTTCAATGACAAACAAACATACGCTGTGTTTTTAGATATTAAGATTAATTATTTAATCGGAATTAATTGGACATACAAAGTCATTCTTACTTGCCATTACCTGCTAGTAGTGCTGCCATCATCTAAATAGCCGACTCTGAACAAAGTTTTCACAAACTCGGGACATTTGGGCAAAATCTTGGGTTTTCCCCGGACAGCGATAAAACAATTGTACAAATAAAGGGCCATCAATAAATTACGTCACACGATTTTTTTAAGTGGGATAACCAAACCAGACAATCTCTACATTTGGCATCCTTACAATTCTAGTGATAAACCATACATTGGTGGATAGATCGATATTTTGCAACCAAGTTCTTATTGAATATCTTTGCGTCTGTTCTCGGAGTCTTATACCATCTTGTACTATAGGTCATACAAGGTAAATGACAGGTTTTATCAGTCTTAAAATGTTTTACCCTGTCTGGGTGACTGAGTAATAACATGGTTTATTCAATCCCTAATAAGTCTGCCGTTAGGTATCGACAATAAAGCCTATGTAAGATTGTAAAAAAATATTAGAACTCTTGTTTAATTTCGCTTGAAAAATTACTCGTGTCTAACCTATTTCGCTGGCTGTTATTTCGTCCCTGTCGTGGAAATGGAAACAGTTTCAGTCTACCTGCCTATCACAAATTTACAATTCAAAGGTTGGAATTATGTATACAAATGACTAATAAACAAGGGTAAATCTCGTGTACGTGATTACATAATAATTGTTGTACATAATTCGGGGGCCCGGCGCGTGCGGACGCTACGTATATCCGAGCCAGTACGATAGCTTTTAATTTTTGAATAGCTTGCGTGTTTTATACCGAGCATTTTCAGCCGCTTCCTGTTAAAAGCCGCATGAATATACGATGCTAAAAAAGAGCTCTCATAAACCTAGATACGATATAAACGTAATAATGTTGTTGTATTTGCAGCATGAAAATACAAAAATATTATTGTCAGTGATTACGTGAACTAAAGAATCAAATAAATATTTTTTACTTTTATAGAACATTTGATATCTGAAGAAAATAAGTGACAGTTGTTTTTAGATTTGCTACTAAAACTTAGTGTTACCAAAATACGTCTTCAAATATCCCCAATCATAACCAATCCAGCACAGTTACAAAAAAATCACAAGTCACCTGAAAATTCAGTAAATAGGCACTCAGTCTTTTCCTTGAGTAATCTCTTACTTACGTAACAAAAACGCGTCTCTCATTCTTTATCCTGTATGCTAAGCGCCTAATGCCTGTTTTACTTTTAGCTGTAAAGAGTGCAGTTACGCGAGCGCGCAGGCAACCGGGCGAGCGTTATTACTCGCTTTGTGTGCCGCTGCAAAAGCGCAGCCCGTCGAGCAATTTGTTCTGTCAAATGTAAAAAACATACTGCTCATGCATTATAACAGGAGTTTCCAAAGTGTGCCGAGGCGCAGGACGCCGTAGAAAGGAAAGAGATTGCCGTGAGCGCGTATGTCCTAAACCTTAAGCATCGCCGGGTACAAATTAGTTCATTTTAGGATATTCCCCACTCTTTATGGTATGCTCGGGCTTCAATACGTTATGAACTAACTTGTTTATAATTGCGTTGTAGTCTGAAAAATTTGGGAACCCTTACATTATAACATTCTCGCGTATTTAATCTGAATGCGTGATAGAGTTTCGTTTGGGTTGCCATCCGTAATAAGGCGATAAAAGATTCGTTTATTTATCTGTTACGGCAAGCTCATAAAAGCTCTATCTTAAGAGGATCTAATAACTTCTGCTGAGCTACATTATAAGTAATATAAATGGCCCTAGATTCTGTAACATCCTGCATAAATCTTGACGACATTCATGCATGGTATGTTTCTATTCTATATACAATATTTAACAAGCTATACAATGCTGTCATTCCCAATTTTCATGTAGGGGAAGTAGATTTTATAGAATATCTAAACTCGTTGTTTGTGTATGTATAATGTATTCTTGTATCAGGATGATGTTTACGCATTTCCCGCTAAACAAAGCATGACTCGGTACCATATGTATTTTAATAAAAACCTTTGTGACAGCTGAGCGGAGGCTTAATCAACGAATATTTTAATCAAAGTTATATTTCCATTGGTTGCTGTAGTCGGCGGCAAAAATAGCTTTTAATATCAGACGACATGAAGAAAAGATTTTATATTTAGCGTTTCACTCCCTTATTGCAATACTTCAATTGAGACTAAGTTAAGTCTGAGCCAAGAATAACTAGAAGGAGGAAAACATTTAATTGATCACGTACTTGATAACTAAATAATGAGAGCTAAGCTATGGTTTTATGAAACGAAACGAATACAAGTACTAATCTAGCTGTAATGTCTCTAATATTATTACAATGCTTTGTCTAACTGTAATCAGAGCTAGTTTTAGCAGTAGAGCTATGAAATCTGACGGAAGGATGCGTTGATAAACGCCTGATAATTCTTCATTATTCGTAATGAAAGCGTTCACACGACAGTAATCTGTTGACATAATTGACTGTATCTAATGAGCCGTAACCCCTCTCATTGTTAGAGGGGACTATATCCAGGAATAGATTAACGATACGCTGTTTAGTGATAGAATGAAAGAATTAAATCACTGACGACCATGGTGGGCAATACGTTGAATTCTAATTACTATTATCAGTATACCTATCCCGAGTATTATTGTTGTCTCTGTGTATTTTCCCTGGTACCTATGAGACAGGTTTGTCCGTGTGAAGCTATGATTGTATTGTACATATAACTCTATTTATTCATTCCGAGGTGTAAAACAGTATTAAACAAAAGAGGGCGAAGAATATCAGTAAAGTTTTGAAACGTTATTTTCTTTATAGCATCTTAAATCGCTTGCATATGGACAGATACATTAGCAACAGCACAGTGATTTCAAAAATGTTACCTTTAACGGTCCTCCCACACAATATTATATTCATAACTCCTACGTATAACGCAGAGATCGCGTATTGGGCGAGCGAAAATGAGCAAGTGGCTTATTTATCAGATTTTATTCAGGTGTTTGTTAAAAGTTAAATTTTATTTTTATACTTATACTGGACGACCGGACAGACGTTGTGCAGTTCGGCTCTCTAAAATACCTCACAAAAAATTTATCGAAGTTGGTCTACCTTTTAGGAGTTTAATAACAAATTCACATACGCTGTGTTTTTATATAAAGATATGTTTTTATACTCAAGATTTTTTTATACCTACTTTGGGTATTATAATATCTCGATACGATATAACTTTAAACTCAGTTCATTATTTCTCGTTTTTTTGTAATAGTTATCATAGTAAAACAACACCGACCTCAAAACAAATTTTATGTCCCCAATCCGTTATTTAGTACTTTTCAGTTTTTGAAATTGGTTTAATTTTTTAAAATTATAATTGGAACTGTAATAAATAAGCAATATTATTTGCTCTACGACAGTTATTATCATAGTACATTTTACCGAAACACATTGCTACAAAATGGGACTATTGCGTAGAGTAGTGCTACGAGGCTACGCCGCCCATGATAAACCCTGAATCAATTACTATGGTGGCCACGAAACAAATTATAACTACCTACCATTATACAGTATGTATGTATTGACGTACAACACAATAATTTCACCGCACACCATGATAACTAATTGTGGATCGGAAGTGAGGACGGTGTAATAGATTTGTAAACGTAATTTTAACTTCAAATTTACGTACGACATGTGACTCTTCATACGGCTCTGTCCGATATACTTAACTGTTAATTAAAACTATTTTTACTTCAACAAAAATTTATGATAACAAACTAAAGATTTCTTGAATATTAGTTCAGTTAGTTGTTGATATTTAAGCTTTCCATGTAAGTTATGTCGAGGAAAAGAGTTTAATATAAAGAAGTATTATTAATATCAGAAAATCCTGTTGCATGACTAAAAGTTTCAATCACAGCTCACCAGAGGGAGTTGTTAGCAAGTTTTCTAATATAACAACACGTTGGTAACACATGTTGTGTGGTGTTGTGTTCAAATATTGGTTATTTCTTGACAATACGTTGGAAGTGGCTCACTTATGAAACGTTGTTTTTATTTTATACAACATCTATACTTACATGTTTGTGATTTAACATGTAAACCAGGATATAATTTAATTTCTATGAATGTTTATCAGTATGACAACCTTCTTGATCATTTATTTTAGTGGGGACAATGTTATACAAGGTGTCAATAAGTATAAAGAACGTTCTAACAGCATTCTAACTTCAAATCCATACAGAAATCTTACTAAGTACTACAAAACGTATTGTGAACATCACTAAATGAGTATCAATAAAACCTTGTAAAGCCATAACATAAGCAATAACAAAATAACTAAGTACGCAGTACCCGCGGCGTCAAAAACTTGCAAGCGTGACGAGTTACAGAAGTACTTGAGTGCCACTAACATTTCCCAATTCTCGCTTAAGGAACCTTGCGAATTTGAAATTTGCCTTGTTAGTTGGTAGAAAGTTATACAGAGCAGTGCTTTGCTAGAGCTATAGGGAACAGTTCGTGCTTAAACCATATTTTGCGGTCTGAGCAACGGCGCAAAATCAGTACTGTCACAAAAGCGATGCTAAATAGAATAAACTAATGGTTCTTCTGTATCCCGTATCCAGAGGATAGAAAGAGAGAATAGTTAAGTAGTCGTAGTGACTCTGCTTACCGAGGTGTCGTGGCTTTAAATTCGGATCAATATGAATCACATTTCTATATTTCATATTTCTAATTTCGGAACTTCAGTTTCAATATTGCCTTTGAATTTGAGAAGCGTTATTTCGAGCCGGTTTACACAATTCCAGTGTAACTTGTTGATTTAAAACGACATAACAATAAACTTTTAAAGCGAATGCAGTGTCTCTAAGCTCTAAGTCATTATCTCTTTGAAAGTTAAAAAGTTCCTCGAGGGACTTAAGTAGTATTTCCACAGGTTCGTTAAACAGCATCCAACGGTCGCGTCTGTTTCATTCAAAGCACATTTCATGTTGAGACTATTTTTGTGGAGTTTCTTGCAGGAAAAGTTCAACGTCGTAATGAAAAGGATTTGTCGTGCTTGAGAGAGTAATATTTTGAAAGCATTCTCGCTACAAGCATACATGAGTAGGTACGCTTTATTGTGGATTATTTGCCTAGAATTACTAGCAAATAAAGAAAATACTTAGTACCTAATTGTTTTTTTTTTTTTTTGGTATTTATAATAAAAACAATTAGCCCAACTGCTAAAAATTAGAGGGATTCTTAGTTGACTCCTCATATATTTTAGTACGTCAAGCCATTTCGACTTTAGAGCGTGCGAAAAAAATGGACAGACATACATACACTACAAATACATTACTCTTCTTCAGGCGCAGTCAGGTAAAAATACAGACGATTTTATGGCAACTGAAATAATTGCTCTCATAATTCGTACATAATCATCAATTATACGAGTAAAATTCTGATGGGCCAGTTTTGTATGTAGTCAGTGAATGCCACGATACATATACCTACAATATACAAGTGTTCTTTGTTCCCCTGCAGCCGAGTAAGTCTATATAAAGACACAACGAGTTCGTGCTTACGCATAAGAGTTGCCGCACGGCTACTTGCTCTTAGTTGAGCAATACAGTAGCTAAGTAAGGGTGATATATTTTTAACCGGCTTCAAAAAGGAGGAGGTTCTCAATTTACCTGTATGTTGTTTTTTAGGGTTTCTTAATCAACTAGGAATAGGTTTCGCTACGTCCGTTCCGTTCTTCAACCCAGCTTAAACATCCTTGCTTCTAGATAGCTGGAATTTGATAATATGGTATAGTAATTGATATAATTATCCCGCCGACAGAGTAGTGGAATTGATTAGTAAGCTTAACGGGTTACCGAGTGATTAAATTACACCTCAATGCAACTTTAAAAGCTTTTATTTTACCAGTAACCTCCTTTATATTCGCTCCGGAAACCGTTATCCCACGGGTACAAAGTAAGGGTTACCTAGAAAAGTGGTATACTACTTAAATTCTTATAACCTTTATTGATAAGCTGGTTGAAATCGGTGTATAGTTTAATAACAATTGGTCTACTTAGTAAGCTTAAAAATAAATAATCCTCCATTTTTTAAATCGCTGTATAACGAGTGCTCATGACATTCAAGTCTAAAATAATATACTAGCCCGGGTAATACAATTAAAGGCACAATAAATGTATTAGGTAATAGCTTACTAAGCGGGCCGTACTGCGTTGGCGATGTTCCCAAATTATCCACTTGCTACCGTCTAGTCTGGTACTCAAATTTTGGAGAACTTATGTCCTACAATGAATTGGCAAATTCTCGTCCGAAGATAGAGTGCAATGTAACTTTAGCCCTTAATAATTGATATACCTAGACATTTAAATGATTTTAAATATTTTGTACGAAGTAATATAAGAACATACTTATAATCTATTTTTATTTCCTTCATATATGAAATTTTCTAATACGGTATGCATTCAGTTAGTTTTCAGACAAAAAGTTCAATTAGTGCTGAAGAGCAATATATGAAAGCAGAGTTTCAAAAGGAGCAACTTACTAAGCGCATTTTATTGCGTTGGCGGGGTTCCCAAATTCTCCACTTGCCGCCATCTAGTCTAGTCGAGAATAGNNNNATCCTAGAATCAGGTCAGCGCACTTTTTCGTCTCATGGCTGAGACGGGGCGACGGCGGAAAGTACGTATTGACTATTGTACCCATGATTCTGTAAGAACGCCGTTCGGTAACCTCGATTTCATTGTTCGAACCCGTAAGCTGTTATTTATTCATTGCTCTCTTTTCCATTTTCATTCCATACGGTTTTTTTATTATTAGCTCTGAAGCTACGAGATTGAAGTGGTTTTGATTAGGCTTACTGTTTAAAACATGATGAGCTAATATTAATATAGTGTGGTTTGATGATTATGATGAATGTAATATAGTAGCAACTCTTTCTAATGTAACGGATTCCGTCTTATTTGTATTAAGTACGGCAAAAGAAATCAGTTTACACCAATTCGATAATAATACGACGTAATTGTTAGCAGGTATGACGTAATAATTTTACAAAAAGATAAGGTAACTGTAATATTAAACGTACCTAAGCTTTGCGGTTTCCTACGTAATACTAAAAGTGTATGTGCTTCATATAAAACCTGCAATACACAATTTGTACGAAAGTAACGGCGAGTCCTATCAACAGTTATCGTCAGTGACGTCAATGGGAGTATCGTGTTTGGCTGGATTTTACCATAATCGATAAATTATTCATAGCAGCTACCTATAGTGACGGGCTTTCACATTTTTGGTGCGAATAAAACAAAATGTGAATTCGATATAGGTAGGTACTTGGTTGAGAGTCAGTACTTTCTTTCTTTTCTTTTTCTGGCTGACAAAGCATCGGTTACTCCTTTAGACGACGATGGCCACTTACCTTTACTCTCTGGTTCATCAGCCGTTAGTCAAAATTTTTCTAGTAACTTTTTAATACATGCTTAATAGATGACAGTAACTCACATCATTAGCTTATTATTTTAATCTTGAACACGCGTTCGTGTGACAGACATCGTAATTAGGTATAATTGCTCACTGCT
>LGAG01000452.1:1122901-1138154 GCA_001278395.1 Lerema accius | reverse complement strand
TTTTTTTTGTTAAGAATAATTATCTTGAACACGCGTTCGTGTGACAGACATCGTGATTAGGTATAATTGCTCACTGCTCAACATGCTTTTAACTTAATACTTAAAGCTCGAACTTAGAATCCAAGTCTAGACTTTTAAGTGGTATGGCGTAATGGTCAATGTACTATGTTTTGTTCATACCAATATCAAATACCTATAAGCTTTATTTATTTTCCTTCTTTCTTTCAATTACAATTATATTATACAAAAAAGCAGTTTACAAGCATGTTCGATGTGAAGATATTATGATCGAATTTGAGCCGTTTTTACAGTATAAACGAGACGTCAAATATTACTTAATTGCAATATTTTTCGTTTGTTTAAGGACGAAAAATATTAACTATATTTAAAAAATATCTTTATAAGTATTAGAATTTAATTGAATTGAATTTTATTTTACAAAAAGCATTAGTAAGTAATAGTAAGAAGGTACACATAGCCATTCGCCTGCAGTAGTTTAACTAAAACAGTTATAACTTTATGTAATAACGTAAAACGTAGTAGACGCTTCGTAATAATTTAAATTACGGAAGAAATGCTTTACCGGCATGTGACGTGACCAGCAGTTTTATACCACTTAGTTGAAGTCTTCAGACTGTTAACAGTATGCCATTTGTGCCTATATAATTAACATTCATTTTACGTTCCGTAGCCGAAAGCCAAATAAATCATTTTTGAAGTCACAGAACTACCTTAAGAGGGCAAGCAATGTCGGCACGCCGTACTTCTGCAAAAAGGGCCATTATTTAAATTCTTTCAAGTTAACGTCGAGTGAAAGTTTAAAATAAGTTGACAAAATATTAATGCTTTTAGTACCTACAAGTGAATATTTCATGTGATTGGCGTCAACTCATTATTAATGAGTTAAGTTAATGAGTCATTAATGGTCAGTTATTGAGCATCGTTCTCATGACTAGAAGGGCATACTGCACCATGTTGCCCTAGTGCGGACAGGCGAAGGGGTTCTATCCACCCATCTAAGGAACTATGCTGTTTCTTGACGACTATCATTTAACGATAATATTTGGAACCGCCAGCTTAACGCGTCCTTCGAAACACAGAAACGCTAACGAATTTCTACCACAAGCGGTCAATGACAATGCAAATGACATGTGCATTTGCAAATTAAGAACCAAGTTTTATTTCCAAAAAATCCACTCACAAGCATTTCACTCTTCTGTACAGACTTTTATACAGGAATGGTTAGTAAGCATGATTCCAGAGCACTTTTTCAAACCAGTTCAAGACTGTCTTATCTCCCCAAAGGGCAAACGTGAGCGACGCAATGCCCTCGACTCTTTGTGTTTTGCAAGCGTTATGTTCAGTCTTCATTTTCGACGTGTCGTTTATAGTACGGTTATACGAGTAGGTAGGGACATAATATGTTATGGAAGTAATACTAAGAAATGGACAGTCACGGACATTTTAACAGTTATGGATGCACAAATTATTTATAGGTCTCTTTTTAAATTTCCTATTATTTTTTTCTCTCTGATTATGTTGAATACTTGGCAGGTTATAAAAAAGTGTTTCTTTTTCAGAATATGAGTGGGTACGGCATCGCGGGAGGAGGCGAGACGGATGCGTTATCGCGGCGACTGCGCGAGGCGGAGCGCGCGCGGGCGGACGCGGAGCGCGCGCATGCAGACGCGCTGTCGCAACTGCGGAATGCCCAACGTTCGCCGCTCGACACACACAATGTCGAGCAACTGCAGTCGCGCGTGCGGGAACTCGAGAAGAAGGTAAGATTATGAATACAATTCTACAAGCTCTTCCGTATTATGTAATACTTTTCTTCATTATTATACTGTCAATCAATTGGAGTAGGTAGCTCACTGTCAGCCATACACGTTTTATAATGCCAATAAATTGTCATTCTGTCATCTGTCAAATAGACAATAAGATGTACATGACTGATTATACATTTATTATTTACCATCATAAGGCCTGCATGGGTTGTATGCTTGTCAGCTATTCCTAAGCCTTGGTTTACCAGGCGGCGCTAGAGACGGTGCGATGTGAGGAGTTGCAGCTGGAGTTATCAGCGTCGATGCGAGCGCGTGGCGCGACCACCACAGCCACCTGGTCGACGCCGGCCACGCAGCCTGCTACTGAGATCGAGCGCATCATGGCCAAGATCGAGCAGGACAACCGCATACTCGCCGAGTTGGAGCACACACGGTCTACTACTCATGGTATGTCATTCATAACACTACAATACAGTTGGCCTGGTTCGAGTACACAAAAGTGCAATTGGCTTACTTATTGTAACACCTTAAGGAAAAAAACCCATTGGCAGTTATTATATTACATGGTGTTATTAACTTTTTATATGAGCTGGACGTTCGCTTCAATTAATAATTTTTAGGTACTCCAAAAAAGCAAATTAAATTTTGTGAGGATATTGCATCATTTAGGATGGTTGGAGTCCTTAAAATAATGGTATGGTGCAAAATAACGGTACTTTCGTAACTCGTAACTCGTAGACGCAATCTGTTTCTTAACATTTAGGCTTGCAAGTTGTTTGAAATCATCTAGTTAAAGGGCGCTAGCCAGAAGCTAAGTCAGCTTGAAATATGTCATTTCTAGTAAAGCTAATAGAACCACGGCATCACAAATATTATTGTTGCAGGTATGCAGCAGAGTGGATCTAACCAAGCCTTGGGCGAGTTCCACTCACCCACGCCTTCGCCTCTTCCTCATTCGTACGCTGGGACCGGACATGTAGCCCTCTGCCAGAGTAACACCATGCCAACTCTTTCCTCACTCCATGCCACCGGACAATTCACTGCACCTAGTTCCAACTCCGTTAATTACTCAATGAGTGCGCACAATCCTACTTCCTATACAAATCCTATATCCGCCTTTACTACGAATTCTTTTGGTTTATCCAATACCCACCAAGTAACATTTACTAACCCCGTAACAGCTCCGCTCGTCAATAACATCAGTCAGATATCAAGCACATTGGCAGGATTGCAGAGTAATCTTCAAAATATCACTGGAAATGTTGCAGCTATGAGCTTGGGTGGTCCTTTGGGCGGGCCGGCGATAACGAATACCATAGCGGGATCGGCGCTAACAGGTTGTCTGAATAATCCACCGACCAGTCTACCTGGAGGACTATCGAGTACCCTTGGGATGCAATCTACCTTTTCTGGAGGGCTCGGGAATACGCTATCGAACCTTACTGGCGGGGCACATATAGGAGCGCTTAACACGAGCTTGACGGGTACCGGCACTTACGGCGCTGGTGCGGGTACATATACAAATCCACTTCTTTCTAGTGGCTTAGGAACCAATGCTATGAATATTAAGTTAAAACCTACAGATGAAATAGATCTTGGGTTAGGTAGATATGGGACTAATACTACTTCAATAGTTAGAGCAACTACTCCAGTAACACCTCATCAACCTTCGTGGAGCCTAGGATTAGATAGCCAATTTGGAACTGATAGGCTAGGAGGCATAGATACAGGATTCAGTCACGATCGAAACCAAAGAGCTTTGTCGAGAATTTTGCCGAATTCTGGATTGGAATTGGATGGTAATACATAGTTTGTTCTTGTAGGCAAATATCACGTATAAGTAATTTATAAGTCAAATGGAAATTGCATCATATATTTTTTTATTTGCAGTTCGAAATACGCATTATATGAATGGCGGGGCACCATCAGAAATGTTGGTAGATATGTTAGACATTCCTGGCAGAGGACGTTGTTGCATATATGTCGCTAGATTTAATTATGATCCTCCGGAGTAAGTATCGTCCAAAATATTACAATCTCTTTAGCTGAAATTAAATTTCTCAGTTAATATTACAAAAGGTTATCTAAAATGAGTAGGTATACCAATAATATGTATACCAATTGTCTATAGATTGCTAATGTTTTCAGAATCGATAACCCTGATGGAGAAATGTTGAGTATTAGTGCTGGTGATTATCTAATAGTTTGGGGTCAAGCAGACCCAACTGCAACAATGCTAGACGCTGAATTATTAGATGGGCGACGAGGCTTAGTGCCGGCAAACTTTTGTCAAAGATTGGTTGGCGATGACTTAGTAGAATTCCACCAGGTATCTTATGACATCATTATTTTGCATTTGTGTTGAAGTTGAAAATTTTGACATACTTATTACTGAGTATTGATATTTTTAGCAGTCCCAGATAGTCGCGGCTGCTTTGCATCCTGATGATACAAATACTACAGCTATAAGTGATCTGTCAATAAGTCGTGATGTAGCTCGTCTAAGTGAAGTTGCAGATATCTGTGAAGGACCAGAAGACGATGATAATGGTATTTATCTTGATATATCTTTAGGTCATCTTAATATAAACTTAATAGGAAGTAGTTTTTATTATCTTCTTGAAGTTCAAAACATTGTAGACATTACGTTAACAGATTCTTTATCAAAGCCACGAGTGAAGTTTTGTTATTCTGAGTGACGAGCAAATCTGTATCGTTCTAAGAAATTTAGAATTGTCAAATTACATTGCTTAAAAATACTAGTAATATACGTATAGTAGATTGTAGACCACATTATTTATCCTGAGTTCTTGCAGTCAACAGATTTGCTCCTGAATTTTTGTTATGATATAATCTTTAAAATAAGAACTTTTTAATTCTTTTATATTACTTTATAACAAGCCTATTAGAATAGCTGATTATTATAGTGTAGGTGTTGATTGATTTAGAAACAAATTGGTTTTCTTGTCTAACTAGAACCTATGATAATAATTCTGCATGCATATCCTGAACGCATTGAATGCACCCATAAACATCGAACCACTTCACTGATTGGGAAGAAATAAAGAATAGATGCAGAAAACAAGTCCAATTCCGAAATGTCAGCTTTGTGCATTTAGGACATTTGACATTGAATAGCATACTAGATATCTATAGTTGAACCTTCCCATTTTGCCCCCATCCCGTTACCATTGGACTTCGCCGCACGCTTCTTCGCATATCACTCGCACTTCGCCTCGCTGGCCGCTCTCCTATTCGCGATCTTCCCTTGGACCTGAACAGCAGAGCTGTTTTTCTCGTCGCTAGTGCCTGCTCCGCGGCAGCTCACGCTAGAGAGGCAGCTGAACAAGTCAGTGCTCATCGGGTGGACGGCGCCTGAAGGCGTTCAACAAGCGAACATCGAGTGTTACCACGTGTACGTCGACGGAGTTCTCAAAACCACCGTCAAGGCCACTGAGCGCACCCGCGCTTTAGTTGAAGGCGTAGATTCCAACCGAGTAAGTGAGCTTTATATTTAGGTATTTATTACGATAGAATTTCATCATTATTCTATTAGACCTCATTTTCTTTTTGAGCACCTGTACACTTAGTCTATCATAGGATATCATTAGGTCAATGTTAGATTCTTAGCACCGATGTTCAAAATTGTAAAAACTAAGGCAAATTGTTTAAGTTCAATCTCATTTAATCAACATGCAAATTTTTTTAACGGAAAGACAAATAGATCACGTGAGCATAATGAAACAACAATGACATGACAATTTATGTTCAATAGATAGCTATAATATACTCATCTTTTTTCATAATACTAGCCTAATAGATATCTATAAAAATTTCGAAGCCTCATCGGATCAGCGTTCGATCGGTGACAGTGTCACGTCGGACTTCACGTGACGCTGCCTGCACCATGGTGATAGGCAGAGACACGGCTAACATGGGGCCGACCTGCGTCCGCGCTAGTGGCGTCACCTGCTCTCAAGCTGTTATCTCCTGGTTACCAGCTAATTCTAATCACCAGCACGTCGTCTGTGTCAACAATGTTGAAGTAAGCTAGTTTTGTATTACCTTTAAAATCAATATAAGTAAGTAATAAGTAAATGAAATTGTTCAATCCTTTAATTTACTTTTTAGGTTAGAACTGTGAAGCCAGGAGTATACCGGCACACCATAACAGGCCTGTCACCGAGCACTCAGTATCGAGTAACAGTGAGAGCAAAGCATTTAAGAGCTGGTCCACCAGGAATACCAATCGAAGAAGCACCAGGAGCGTACACAGACTTTAGGACTCTTCCAAAAGGCTTACCGGATCCACCGAATGAGATTATGGTACTTAAATTGTCATACTAACAGGTTTAGCATGAGGTGGATTAAGCATGCTTTTGTTCGAAATTTTTACACTACACCCACACCCCTTGCCCGCCAATACATACCTACTATATGACTACAGTACTTTTACCTATTACATAATACCTACTTTTAGATATCCAAATAGTGGTGTGTGAACAATTAATCATGTACATAATCTGGACTTAAAGATTCCAAAAGCTTTTTCCAAAAATATACGAGCGATTTAGCACGCACTAATGAATAGCTTATAAATGCTCACAGTGTGTGATAAAACTCCTCATACTCGTATTTACTCTTTCACCAAGACATACACTACCCCGATCCCCATAAGTAATCACAACCTCAAAGCACGCGGCACCTTGGACAATCTCGAAGAAGTCGCGTCAATCGCAACCATAAATCCAGCGCCAGGATAAATTTTTAAGTCTCCGTTCACCTTGCTGCTAGATTTGCAATCCCTTTTGTGATATTGATCCCTTTTGGTGTGGCTTTTAGTATGTATGATCTGGACATAGTTGTCAAAAATGTCAAAACCAATTGGCCTAACGATATTGGCTGGATTATTGGTGGTGATTGGTGCGGTGTCGCAGGTGGAGGCGGGGCCTCAAGACGGCACACTGCTTGTGACCTGGCAGCCAGTTCTACGTCCCCCTGCATCAGGACCCGTCACCGGATACGCAGTTTACGCAGATGGCAAGAAGGTGACCGATGTTGACTCGCCCACCGGCGATCATGCTCTCATCGACATTGGCAAACTGATCGGCCTGAACCCTAAATGTGTCACTGTAAGTATCCGAAACCGCTTAGCCTTGCGAGCGCCGCGTATTGCGCTTATTCTTTCTGTCTGTGGTATCGCTATGTTGTACGCATTGTTTGCATAAATGTATTTGACTGCTGGAACATACATTTATTGAGTGTCGTTAAGACTTTTATTTATTTTTATTGACTTCGTTACAGGTGCGTACAAAATCGCGTGACAGCCAATCCAGTGACAGTCAGCCGACGCCGATTCCTCCAGCAGTTCTTAGGGGCGTGGCATCGAGGATGCCTCGTGGACCTATCCCGATGAACCAGCCAGGTTCAGGCTTCCGGGGCATCCAGCGCCCGCAAGCTTATCAACAACAACAGCAAGTTATAGAACACGATGAGAATCTCTCTGACAAAGAGATTTTCCCAACTGCTAATCGTCATGACCAGCCCCAAACTACTCAGGTGACAATTCTTTGATTTTGTATGACGTTTTGTATATATGTTAGTAAACCTATAGAAATTTAATTAATTTTCCCTATACTATACAGTTTCATTGACTGGGTTTTAAGAAACTTAAATAATTCAGTATTTTTTTTTACATACTTCAATTAGAATTAACTTAAATAAATAGCTTTGTTCCTGGTCAAACAGATAGATATGCTTACGTAACTGTATAAGTAATATAAATTCAATTTAAACATGATTACATTTATTAATGATAAAATCTACTTAATGTTGGCACAGCACTTGGTGTATACATTTAGTTTGCAAATCAGTGTTGTGTTACGTCTGTGTCTTAAATTTAATTTTGCCAGTATTTTTATTTGATAAATTCTTAATGTTATATGAGCTTTATATTGTTTTCATTGATCTAATGTTTTCTTTATCTGTGTCTTCTTAGATATCATTATAATTATAATCAGTGTCATTATGCTCTCTTCTTGCGTGATAAGCGATTTACCAATATTGTACAAGCGAAATAGTGTTTGGATTTTTTTTAATTAAGACGTTATTTATTAATAGACTATTATGTTTTATTTCATAAATCGCTTGTTCCGCAATATCGGTGTTGCAAACTGCACTCTTTATACTTTTTCCTGTGGTTCTGTCGCTGGCATCTTCTAAATGTCCAGTAGTTTTCTGCCGAACGGTCTCGACACGACCACGCGCGTCATCGACTATAGCTATGCACTCGGCTCCAGCGTTCAAAATTAAATGCATACTGCTTGCGACTAGATCTGTAGTCTCTAGTGCTATTGGCCGATACCCGACAACGCACAACACCTTACAGATACTTAGAACATATAAAGAGCTTGTACTTTGTGACACAGACAGATACCCTCCATGGAGCCCATGATGATTTCATGTCACTATCTTTAATCTTGCCTCTCTCCTCTCTCACATAACTGTTATACACCTTTCCGTAGCCTACGACTGGATTCGGCACAGGCCTCCTAAAGAGTATATTCGACAAAATAACCCCTTCGGTAAGGAATTTTAACACGTCTTTTCAATTATATTATTATTATTTTTATGTTTTAATTATTAAATTTTATATACACACTTATTTTATTTAGATTACAGCCAGTTATTTTGAGTTTGAGAGTGATTTTTATTTTAGTTATTAGGTATTATTTTTTATTTATAAGTATTTTCTTACACAGTGTGCTAGTATTCAAATAGAATATATAATATTATGTACTTATTTACTAAAGTAGCCATGTAATAATCAGTACATAAGAAATAATATTCTTGAGTATGCTTTTGTAAATACGATATTAGAAAAGACCTATCATGAGTTTATCTAGTAGAAAATAAGTGGTAAGCGTTAGAAAACTAAAACTTCATCGACATACATTTTTTAGTAATTAAAAAACAAGATGTCATTAACAGAAACACTAATTAGAAACCTAGACTAAAAGCTAGGCTCCTAATAGTCTTAGATAGGCCAAATAATGTCACGAAGAAAAAAGTTTATTAGATATTAATTTCAAAAATATTTTATTTTATAGACGACCGTTTAGATTCTAATAGTGTCGACTTTAGAATTTATGAAAGCTTATTGATTATCCATTACATTCTACTCGTACTCCATACTCATTTACTCCTATCAACTCATCGACACGCCATATTTCCATCATACTTACCGTTAACACTTGAAAAAGAAAATGTTTAGTCGCAATGTATATGATGAACGACGGCCACTACTACTAATTCAGGATTACAAGCTTTCCGGCAGCAAAACTTATTTCCACTTCAGCTTTCCCGTATTATGCGGCTTATAGCTCTCCGTGCCTGCGTATCTTCTTCAGTGACGTCTCAATCTTAAGTATATTTATATATTTACATTGTATGTTTAAAATACTAGCTTCATGTTAACCAGTTCAGTTTACAGTTCACGCTTCAAGTGGATGGTAAATGGAGAGGAAAAATCACATCATTCGAATCGAGCACGATCACATCTTTTCATTTGTCACGTATTTCACTTTGTGTTGCCTCTTTTGATCGAAATGTGTGCTAACATTCTGAATGACCGTGTGGTAATCAGCAATCGGGGATACCGGCCATCGAAATCACTAAAGAAGGAGCAACCGAGCTTGGGGCTGAGGATGAGGAAGCAGCGCGGCGCCGCACGCAGGTCTGCGATCTCTTCTAGCTGTCATCGATGTGCTCTCCATGTGCTAGCACTACTCACTCTGCTCTCTTCTCTCAATTTTGTGCAGATTTCTCAATCACGAGTTTCCATTTTTTGTTGTCTGTGTTGTCATCTTCACTTGTTTGTTGCGTCCTGGATGTTCGATGCTACACACACGGGTCCACGTCCCACACACTATCGAGTTGATACACGTTTATCCCACGTTCTCACGAGCCCTGAATGAATGTTAGGTTAGGTAATCCAGACGACGTCCCCACAGAGCACTTGAAACAAAACCATATCATCCGAGCATGTGCAGCGAGTCTTTGTATGATTGTATCTGCATGTTGTCTTGGCTTCGACTCTTACGACTCAGAACAACTCTTACACACCTTATCACTACGTCTCTATTTTTAAGGGGTTCTTTATAACGTAAAGGTATAATGTATCCACTGTAAAAGTCGTAAATGAATTTTAAGAGTACGTTATAATTGTAAAGTTCGAGTGAATTATGAGATATGCGCATAACCTATCGCTGAGAAACACTTTTTGATCTAACAATTATATTGTTGCCGCTACAATAAATTTTCGTGGTTTCAAGTGTAACCGCTGCACGCTAGCTTTCGTTGTGCATGGGGTTGCCTAGTGTTTCGGCGGAATGTCTTGTTGATTTTAACTTCCAGATGAAGGTAAAGTTTTTATTGCTTACAAACGCATACCGCCAAACAAAAAAAAAGATGATGTGGCTATGAGCTTTTATGAATTGCTACTGGCTTTGTTATGGAAAATCTAACCTTATTAATGTGTTGGTTCGTACGGACGTCAGCAGCAACCGTCCCAACCTGCGCAAGCATCGCAGCAGCCTTCGAGTCAGCAGTACCCGAGTACACCAGCCTTCCATGGCACGCAGCCACCCCAATCGTATCCTCCCGGCGGCCAGTTCACAAGTAACCAGCAGCCACCATACCCCGGTCAGACGCAGCAGCAATATCAGAATCCGCCTCCGAGAAATCATCACGAAAGAGGCCGACCTCCTAATCCTCATCAGGTACCATACTTTGTGCTACTGATTCAATAATCTAAAAGCTCCCAATAATCTTTAGCTTTCGTTATCAAGAACTAATATAAAAAATCATAATGATCATAAATTTAACTCTCAGTTTCATACACCTTGTAAATTCCTTTAGGTGTACCTAATTCCAATGATTTAAATGACCCCTTTTGGATATTCAGCAACCAGTACCAGGACAAGGCCCGATGCCTCAGTATGGGCCTCGAGGCATGCCTCCTCCGGGTCCCCGAGGCCCAATGCAGGGTCCACGTCACCAGGCGCAAGGGCATCCACAATCGAAGAGAAGTCGCTACTTCATCGCACTATTTGACTACGATCCGACTACTATGAGCCCAAACCCTGAAAGCTGCGATGAAGAACTGCCATTCAGCGAAGGGGATGCTATCAAAGTTAGTATTCACACGTTATTGTTCTATATTAAATAATTCCCTCATAATAAATACACTTAACCAAAATTATGATCAGGTTTACACTCCTATAGTTTTTCAGTCGAGTGTTTATCATAAAGCATCAAGTATTTCTTCTGTAAATCAAAATTTGCTGAATAAACTTCAATACATGTAAACAGAAATTAACTAAAGTGTAAGTCTTGCACATTTGGTCTTGCTAGCACAGAAATGCTTAGAGCACGACATAATGTTTATGATCATTAACTAACACTAATATATATACATTTTATTGTTTTTCTAGGTGTGGGGCGATAAGGATGCCGACGGTTTTTATTGGGGAGAATGTCGGGGTCGACGGGGCTATGTGCCTCACAACATGGTGGTGGAGGTGTCGGAGCAAGAGGCCACGGGACAAGCCGCCGCAAAGCCACGAGACCGATGGACGGATGCTTATGCCAACCAACCTGTGCGTCGTATGGTCGCGTTGTATGATTATGACCCTCAGGAACTGAGTCCCAACGTCGACGCTGATGTAAGTTCTCATAACTTTTACAGTAACTTGGCATGTCTTCCTAGTCAGAACTCTCTAGAAAGACAGTGTTAATTAACAGTACATGTCAAATTTCTATTTCCGGTGAAGTGAACTAGCAAGTAAAGCAATAATACCGTTACCAATTTCTTCGTAACGCACTATTCTTTATCAGCCAGTTTAGTTAACATGCTGCAACCAAATTAACCGTGAAAGTGACGTGAAAATTGATACAGGTTCCAAACTATACACTAGGAATTTGACGTATTTGACCGAGAAGATTATATCAGATTCTCGCGAAGTATCTTTGTCTCGATGTTTGAAGTGCAATGTTAAATATTTCAGGCGGAATTAAGTTTCCAAACGGGGCAGATAATCCACGTGTACGGCGAGATGGATGACGATGGATTCTATATGGCGGAGATCGAAGGCGTGCGTGGGCTGGTGCCTAGCAACTTCCTCACTGACGCCAACGACCAATATGCAACTGCCGGTCAGACCAGCCAAGGTGATATTTATATGCATCTCTATATTCTAATGAACAGCTGACTGACACAACTTAAATCAGTGCATGAAAATTCGAACCCGTATTAATTTAGCCTTGGAGGTGATCCTAAATGATCAAAGCACCAATAAATTTAAGATTGAAATGTTGGAGGCCCATTGCCTGAGGCATTTCAAAAGCTGTTCTTTCGCCGACTAGGTTGGTAAATATATTCTTTTTGCGATGACGGCTCTTTACTTTTTCTTAGCATCAAGCATCTGCTTAAAGTACAAAAATAATCTGATTCCATGTTTCGAAATTCATACTCGTCTGTACCTTGTGCAAAGTCACGTGACGTTTTCCGCAGGTCCTGGTATGGCAGGAGGTAGGCCAGGTATGCCTGGCGCCATGATGCCCGGCGGCGTCGGCCGCGGTAGAGGAGCCCCCCCGGGTCCCGGCGCCCGTGGCCCTCCGCCCCCTCCGCGAGATAACGTCGCTCCAACCGCTAGAAACCACCACCGCAAAGCAGGTACAATCATATCTAACTCTTTATGTACTGGTAGAGCCGCGATCGGCTTTTCGATATTCGCTGTTATAGTTATTCTCCCTGTTAGCAAACGATTAAATAATACGGCTTAGGTAAGTCCGGCCGATGCGATCAGCGTCTATTCTGATCACTGAGAGCTTTGAGTGTTTCATGTTTGCACCTTGGACTTGTTTTGTGACTACTGAAAGACGCTAGCTATTTCGCTCTGGAACTTTCTATCATCTTTCTTGTACACGGTGTTGCGATTGCGACGGGACTCGTTCGGCGAGTTTGTTTACAAGTAGAAACTTTAGTCCCGATTTATGCATTCGAAGACAATTTGAAAGCAAAAATTGATGGTTGTAAAAATCGTGTAATATTCAATAACGAGTCCGGTTGCAATCTACGGAGCACAAAGACTCTTGGTGTACACTTTGCTATTAAACACTATCTTGGATTACACAGTCACAGACACCGTTTAAAGTTGGAATACACGGAGAAGAGACTAGAGTAACACACAAGAGTACGAAGGCATCAGCAATATAATAGGCCACTCTGTTTTGTTTTCGCCTGCGTTATCTGTCCATTCTATCTGTCCTGTTTTGTTTTTGTCACGCGTACGTCGACAAGGCTGTTTATGAACGGTGATAAATTTTTGGAAACCGTGAACTGAAGAGACTTATCAAAATATTGCCCTAATGAAAGATATTTCACTAAGCAAATATACTTCATATAAACTGAGAGTAGTTTAGTAAGTTCTGGTCAAATACTAATAGTGGTCTTTCTGCTGCATAATGAGTATTATTCATAAATGTCCTTGTCAGAGTAACAAGTTGTGGAAGCAACCGCGTTAGTCCACGCAGGGTAGGCTGGTTAAATATACACGCAACGCGCACAACATAAGTCACCAGGTCTTGAACCACGGTGTCGTGACGTGTGATCCAAGATACAGGTGGTTTTCTGTGGTCACTATATATGTTGTGTGTATTGTCTGTTTGCTAGATGCCTGCCCTCTTCCCCCTTCTCAGTTAGACCACAACACATGCGCCAGTAATCCAGAACAGGCGAATTCTCAGGTAAAAATATTACCGTTTATATGACCCACAACAATACTTTCAATAATACTATGCAACGATACTAGACGTTTTTTTAGTTCGACTACCACTTCATATCTTTAGTCTTCTTTATTTTACACCTTCCTTCTTTTTTCTTTTCTTTATCTTTGTTATGTTTCGTTGGATTTACGCTCAGTGTGGCCACCGGTGAACGGAGGCCTTGGTCCATTTGGAAGTGCGGGCAAAAATATCATGATTAACCATTTAAATTAACACGTCATTAGCTGTCATTATCATTATACTGGACCAAACCGTACATAAACAGAACAACACTGGCGTATACCTACTTCACTGACATCAATATACCATGACTCATTCACTGTATTCTAACAAATTCAAGGCCTGTGAATTGTGGTCCGTTTACTAGGCGATTACGAAATTATACCAATTTAATTCCAATGATGATATTTTAAGTATTCCAAATTTTACGTAATCGTGTAGTATACTAGGAAAAATCTTTGAAAGCTTTTGATGTTTTAATTTTAAAGCATGTTTGTGTGTTTGGTATGTTACAAAATTGTTTTTCATTTAGTAACCTAATGTGGAACTTTTACCAATTCTTTTTTCGTTTTCCCTGATACTCTCATCTGCTTTCTTGTATGGCAATGCATGTTAGTGAGCACCTAAGAAATGTTTGAAAGTTCAATGTGACGCAATTAGTAGTGAACAAAATGTTTAGATTGCGAAGCATGCAATTGTCCTTTTATAATAATTTATTGTATCTATGAATAAAGTAATATGTACCTTTACTTATAGGTCCCCATAGGGGTTTGTTTTTCAGAACAATATCATTAATCCCCAATAATATAATTATCTGTTTGATATAGAAAAGAATCCAAGAAATTTAATTAGCCCTAATTATCCGTTTACCTGTATAATCTTGTTACGAATAGAGCTTTCAAAGAAGTTTGCTTATAGCGTGTGAGATCATTAACTTACTGAAGAGATAGGTTCAGAACATCAAGACTCATTAGTTAAATACATTTTGCTAGTAAAGATCATGAGGCGTTGCATAGTAATACTGCAGTAAACTTAATGTTAACAGCAAAGTCTCACTTCAAATAGGTAACAGCCTCGGTACCTCAACGACGCGGGGTAAATACGAATTTGATTATTGTTTTGTACATAAAAATAACATGCCTCTGTTTACAGGAATTTGAAATCTATTGATATAATTGGCAATAAACTTAAATTGTATAGAGAAGTGTATAATTGAACATACAGGTCGCATTACGAGAGCTGAAGTGGAAATGTGATATATGACATCGCCAGACGTGATAAACACATTTTTTGCTTACAGGTATTTAAATTTTATGTTATAGAATGATTATGTGTGCCTAGAATATTTCTTCAGTATTTTATGTAAGTAATAAACAATGTCTAAGTAAAAAAAATTGGCAAGATGCCTGTAAGTAAGAAATGCGTCAGAGGAGTCTGTGCTCACCTCAACTGTCGTAGCGCGGCCTGCATTCTGTCGTCGGGCGGTAACGAAGTGAACAGTTGTTACATTACGTTTGCTGTGGTTCAAGGAGCGTGGTGCGGTTGCTGTACATGTGTTGAATGCAGGGGAGGGGGAGAGGCGCAGTGAGCGCGCAGGCGGCGAGCACGATCGCGCGCAC
>LGAG01000452.1:1098659-1122821 GCA_001278395.1 Lerema accius | reverse complement strand
AACTGACGGACATGACCGCGCCCGGAGGCGACATCCTCAGCAAGGGCAAGGAGCTCATCTTCATGAAGTTCGGCCTCGGAGGCAAATAATGTCTGTCATATGGCCTCCGCGGCCCCTAACTCGTTAGTGTGTGAAACCGACTTCTCTTCGACTTTTGTTCGCTGACGTCTCGGAGGATTTTGCTGCGCCGTTCCACAGGGACGGAACTCGGCCGAGTTGTTTATCGAGTTTTTCTACAATAGGCAATTCGATTGACCGTTACCGGAGTATTTACTGTAAGACATATGTAAATAATTAAAAATTCAATAAACGCACAGTTTAGTGAATATTCAAATATTAGTGGAGTCTCGATAGTACGCACGGTTGGGGTTTAAACACCGAATAGTATGTGTAAACGTTTTCTATCTCTCGGACTTCTGCCCGTCTGTTAGTCTAGCTTGTAAGGATATTGAGTGAATTGTTTACATGTTACATTGGAACTTACTTCATATATACTTATAATATATATCATTTATGTAAAGTTAAAAGTTGTTCACAAATATATTGTCGCATAGACTATTGCGAGTTATCTTCGTTACGTTATCGATCGCTAGCTACCGACCCCCTCCTAAAGGCAAATCGATCAAAATTATTCTAAGTTACGTTGAAATTTGTAGTTTAAATACCTTTAACTCTACTGTTAACCATATAGTTACTGTACAATATCATTATTTACAATTGTTGAGCCAGTTAACCCTGCAACCGTCCTTGCAGGCCCTCAGTCTACGCCTGTTCCAAGTTCCAAGCAATTAATTGGCATTCTATACAATCAATTTAAACCCATATTAAAAAATAAACAAAAATCAGCCAGTAACATGCATGTTATGTGTAGTTTTAAATGAGATTGAAATAAGGATGTTGTAATTCCAACCTTTCTGACTACCTAATAAGTTTTGTTGATTGTAATGTTATCAATTTACTGTATGACTTTGAAATAGTTCTAAAATAGGTGCCTACTTATAAGTAACGGGTTCAAATATCATTGAATCTTTAAATATACCTATTAATTTTTAACGTAAGATTTTTATGTAAGCGCATTAAATAAATTTATATACCGCCCCCCTTTCTCGAAATAATAATATTCTGTGATAGTAGACGTGATGCCATCTTCGACATACTTATACTTATAAATACTGCGTCATTTATCACTTTAGTCTTTCAAGATCTGTCGTTATTATAAAATGGTGACTTTACGATGGATCTTCATAATTATTTGATTACGGTGTGCGAGACAAATAACCGCTGTATACCTACAAATAGGTACCTACTATTTCTTTAGTCATAAAGATTATGTACGAATAAAATAAAATGGTGGTATTATAATTCAACCTTTACAAATTTATTCAGCACATTAACAATGTTATACGAGTAAAATTATCATATATCTGAAAAATTCTTTATATATTGTAATGATACTAATAATTAAAAACCTTCAGCCCAAGCTAAAAGTTAATTCACATATTGATTTTAATTTACCTAAGCAGTTAATTTTCTCACAGGATGCATCCAGTCGAAAATAGACATAACCTGACGCGATCTGCCAATTTCTTTAATCATAATAGGAATATGAATTATTAATAAAAGGTTTATAATAAAAATATTAATTGGTGATCGAGAAGCTATCTCTTCTATTTCCACAGTGCAAATATCAGTCAGTTACCTAAACGGTGCTATCACAAACCTGCCATAAAACACGATGGTATTACGAGCAATAACTAATTAATTAGGAAAAAAATCCTTCACATAACTATATTTTTAAATTTTATCTAATGATATGAATACCCATTCAGTTATTAAAAAAAAAAACATATCAATATCCACAGTAAAACTCTGTGATCTCTGGCGATTTTTCGATAATAATTTTAATGTTACTTATCTGTTTTTAATTTATATTTTAAATAAAAAAATGTTCAAAATACACTCTGAGGTTTAACTTGAAATGGGCTGCAAAAGACTGCTAAGAGGATATAATTTAGGAAATAAAATGGGAATGTATTATCTATGCATCGTGTTAATTAAATCATTTCGAACTATTCAGGAAAAAATAGAAAGAATATCAAAAAATTTAAAGACTATGGAACTGAATTAGGCACACTGCATTTACGCAACTCTACATACATTTTATTGTGTATTTTCTTTGTATGAAAGTTACCTATAAAACAGCAAAATAATTTATTACAAGTGAAATATATCATGTATAATCAAACTTACATTATAAAATATAGCCACTCTTTTAAACTTCTTGACAATTTAATTACTTGACTTGTTATCGTAAATTGTTTCAAAAATAATTTTCTTACATTCTTCACTTCAAAGGGGCTTTTCAAATTATACGATCTCATAACTTTCAACTGGTAGTGCCGCTGCCTCCGAAACGAGAGGTCCCGGCGTCGATTCCCGGCTGAGGCAGACATTTATGTCACAGATAAGTGTTTGATCTCGGGTCGTTGGTGTTAAGTAGTCTGTAGATTAACCAACTTTTAAAAGTCAATATACTTGTCTAATATTTAAAAAGTCTGCAGCATTGTTTGACAAATGAAGAAAAAGAATTACCATTTAAACGTTTGTTAGTTAAGGTAGTTCGATCGTTTATAGACGCTGTTATAAATTTTAATTTTGTTTTTTATACCACCTACGACACGGGGAATTCAAGCGCAGGGACGCACTTCAGGGTTTATTAAAAAACTAATAAAAGTTAGAGAACCAGTGGGGACAATACTAACAGTTATATTTTGAAGGGCCCTGAATAAGTACATTTCATTATCATAATATCTTAATTATAAGATGTATTCAATTGACGGATACGTATAAAAAATGTTGATATTCAACCGAGAGTAACTTGCAAGTCGGTAGACACCACATGATAAAAATGTTATTCCTAACGATGTTTACTGAGTACAAAATATTTTAAACTCACTCTCGTAACAGAAAGTATTATAATAATAGCGACTTGTTCAATCTGTGGTTTCAATATTTGACTAGCAAGTAACTCTACCACGACATTCTTACATAAATTCTGTTGCCGAATATTGAAATAATTACAAGTTAATGTAGGTAGCATGTAAATTCTAAATAATAAATAGGAATTTTACTTTTCCTCTTATCAATTTTAAAAGAGGTTTAATTAGGAATTTACAGGTTTTCGGGAGGAATTTTAAATATTTTTCGTCATGTGTGGTGCTTCCACCAACTCTAATTATAGGTTGATATTTACTTAAATTTTCAAACAACTTAGCGTCATGTCTTTCGTAATCATTTGCCATACCTATTTTACCTTTACAATGCAAAAAAAAGATCTTACTTTTATTCACTTAATAGGTACTTCATAATTTCCAAAGTTTTTAAAATACTCTGTAGAACAAACTGGCATAGAGTACTTTTGAAACTGCTTTTTATGTGGGAGCACTCGGACATTTCTTCGCATGAGTCTACGGTGTATTTGGTATAAAATTTCTTCTAATTAGGACTTGTACCATCGCTAACGTGTAACTAGGACCTACGAATTATAAAATGTTAGATACAAGTACAAAATAATAGCAGAGCAACGAAAAATGCAGTGTTTTGAAGTCCGGAGGGTATAAATAAGTTTTCATAATCTAATTAACTTTCACATAATCTGCAGTACTAAGACTATTAATAATTGTGATCTGGTATAGTATTTTCTCATTGATTCATAGTGAGAACTCAAATTTGTATCGGTTAAAATTCATTTAACCGTAATGCAACTAGCTATATTTGTTAATAAAATATGTAGGTAGGTACTTACGTAGATTCTGTAAAATTTTCTTTTCAGTGAATTAGCTTGAAATATCATGTTGCATATTGGAAAACTGTTAAAAATCCCTAGTTACTCGTTTGCGCTGGGACCAGTCGTTTACCAGTTACCACACAAATCGTTGAAAAAGAAGACAATAACTTTATATGAGTATCACTTAAGTAATAATGGTAATAATTTAATAAGTACACATTTTGGGTAGTTTCTGACAAATATTATAATCTGTAAGCTTTGAGATACATCAAACGATTATATTCTTCATACAGCTTTTAAACTATTTAATGGTACATTCTTAGATTGTTTATAGAAGAGTCATTCTTGTAAAATTATCATTGAATGTTTTATATCTACAATTTCATTGATACGTATGATTGTGTACTTGGTCTCAAAGCTGCTATGGACATTTTAGGTAAGTGAATACCCATATTTTTCACGTTTGATACTCTATAACTATTTTCCTAATACTAGATACATTATTGAACCGATTAAAAGCGAGGCTTTCTCCATTATAACTGCTAAGTATAAAAATTTCGTATCTCTGGCTTAGTGTTGGTTGATAGACTGTTACCTATCATCAAAATATTTTCCCAGGTCTATTCGTGAAATTCTTATCTTAGAACGCTAGGGTACATTATGGAAATTTGAAACGATGTACTACCTACCGTATCACGAGAGCTACCGTACATCTTTAACTTTTATAAAGTAAGATTCGTAACAATTCCAATTAAATGTTACTTTCTTAACACTAGCTAGCTATTGTCAAAATACTATTGTAATTTGTAAGAAAACTAAAAGATATAGTGAGAAACTCATCGTTTGGGTTATTCCTCATCTTCCCCGACAAAAATTCGCCTGATTGGCCGACTAGGCACCTTTCGAATTTACCTAATATTTCGATGCAATTCATAAGTTACTTAAATTAGATTAGATTTTCTAATAAACAAATTCGAATATAGAATTGCATTTCTAAACAATAATCATTTACAAAGAGAAATTACAAATGCCATAGATTTGTACAGATTATGATTCTTGAGGAATAAATAGTGATTATGTTTAATTTATTTATTACCAAGAGTTTTTAAACACTATAATATGTTGTACATCGTCTCAAACATCCAATTTATGTTACTATTTTAGGTTGAAATCACATAGAGCTAACGCATTATAAAGTATGTTATAATAAAAGAGTAACAGATGTTATGTAAGACTGGCGCCCAGGTTATGTACGTACAATATTATAACTTGTTGTGTTCCGAATAATTTATATATAAATGTTCTAAAATTGTTATTGTACATATTGATTGATAAGAATGCTTGGATGTAGGACACTTTGTGATGCTCACTTCGTACGAGAACTTCTCTATTAAGACTTTAATATTGCTTCATATCTATCCAACCAAAATCTCGCGCATTTAAATCTTTTCACATAAATATAAATTCAGAATTAGCTTACGATTCCTAGAGGTAACCATTTATATGTAATGAACATGTTTAGCCGTGCTGTGTAGTCCACAAGCGCCCCTAAAGCTAGTACCAACATTCGAATCATACAGGGAAAGACTACACTATGATTTAAGTTATTGATATTATCTCAATGTACGATTTTAATTTATCGAATAAGTATTTCATTTGTTTCCAACGCAGATTTTTGCTGATATTCAGGTTCATTCCGTCTTGCCCTGTATAGACCCGACACCTAGTTACCTTGGTACTAGTTTTATAGCGTATCTATTCATTGGTTGTATACCTACTGTAAATATTTAAATGCCTGGAGACTTTAGCTAAGCTCCGTGCTACATATCTATACGTGTAACCTGTATTAATTGAGATTTTTCTATCATTAATAAATATTCTAGTGTTACTTCCACCGTTCAAAGTTGTTCACTTGTTTATACATTGTTACAAATCTGTATCCATATCTTTTATCACGAACGTGTACCTAACGTGTATGGTTATTTATACGAAATAATATAAATCAATTAAATTGTATATTAATCGTGCATTCATGTGTGCATAATTTAATATGAAACGTTGTAAATTACTAATACTTAATGATGAAATATGGCAAACACTATCTATAATGGACAAATCTCTAACAATGTACCAATGGAATAATATGCTAAAACAAAATAAACGATACAAATGCCGCTTCTTTATTTACTCTATTTATTGGACCAAATTGGCATTTCTGGTAACTTTTCTGGTAACGCTTTTCTCTACCCTCCTCTCTATCATAAATGTTACGTAACGCCCAATTGACGACTTTTTCTAAAGTCGCCATTTTTTGCCGAGTTAGGAGAATTATATTCAATAGTTTTTTAGTAATAAAAACACAATGTTACTTAACGCGTTGTACCTACTTTCCCCTTTCGCCCTATGTAACGCATCATAACATTTTACAAGACGGCTCCTCCCCCCAAATTCCGTTACGTAATATTTGAACGAACCCAAACTTGTTACGAAAAGTTTGCAATGAACTGCTTTTAGTTTAAAATTTAAACCAGTCAATATGAGTAATAAAAACCGTGGAAAATTCAGACTTGCTTTAATACTGTTTGTTATTAGATATCATTAACTAATCGATTTCGCTGATTTCAAAAGGTATTGAAGGCGTGCTGAGCTGGCTCCTTAAGTAATAATTCGGGACATCGAACCATTGGTAAATCTTCGTGCTACTCGTATCGTACTCATATTCGATACATTTGGTGTTCAGCCAACTGAAAGCAATAAAAAGTAATTAATGCAACGTCATTAAGTACGCGTATCTACTTGTTATTAAGGGGTCTACTCCGAAAACCTGATAATTGTTTTTCATCGACCTAACTCCAAAGCTTCGCGAATAATAAAATAAAGAAATAAAATATCGAATTTGTGTTAATCGGTTGAATAATACAGAGTAGCGAAATACTTCGGTCCGGACTTCAATGTAAAAGGTAAGTAAGGTTGACATTGCCTTTAAATCGTGCTATTAATGAATGGAACCGTCGGCTACGGATAATTAATATTCTGTCCAAGTTACGTATCAAACTTCGATCACTAAATAAAGTAGTGATAGAAAGTGCTAAAGTTACTTTCTCCTAAAAAAGAAGACAGAACAATGAAAGGAATGTTAGATTTGAATTTTCTTAGATCTATTCCAATTAAAGAAACATATGCTAGTATTTGTTCCCGTCGTTAGTAGTATAAAGCTGGTTATAGACTGATCGTGTGAATTAATCAGCACCGCAACTACAAGCAGTTGCTTCAGTCCGACCGCCATACATGAGCATCTTGAAGCAGTCGCTACATACAATCGCGCGCTTACCGCTTCAAGCTGCCGGCAGCGATTGCAAAGCAGTCCGTTTATAGCCAGCTTTAGTAGGTAAAGTCCGTTTTTAACTTTGTCTTATTTTTAAAACGTAAACTTTCATTGTCTAAGCAGCGTTTATGAATATTTAAACATTAAGTTGAATTGATGTTATCACCTAAACATTACTAGAATAGTCGAATAACATGAAAATGTGTTGTTCGTTACAAAGTTTACGTAACACTGCGTGCTAAATAGGACAAGATAAGAAAAAAATAATGTACAATAAAACTTGTAGGTACTGACCCGCCATATTGTTTACAACGTATCACCTGGTAGTCCTCCCTAAAACACTGCGTCCCTAACAGATTGAAGTACGTAAGTCCGATTGTCGTAGACGTCTCACTGCCATCCTTGTTAAGACATTGGCGGAATGTCTCATCGCATGTGCAACTTAACCTGTGAAAAGTAATCCGAGTTAGAAATTATTGTTGTATAAACCTGTAAAACCTATTTTTTTGTCGGTAACTTTACCTCATATCAATTTCACATTAAACTATACAGGGAGCTGCCAGGACAGCTGACTTTTCCAATGGATCAGTTTGTCCATGCCACTACTACCTTTAACGACAGAGCCAACACAGAAATGATTAAATTTTATCTCAGCTTCAAAACAACAAATTAAAAAGTGACCCCGGCACGACACCTCCCCATCTTTTCTGGTTTCTAGTTGATACCTTCATCTAACCTTCATCTTGAAATGAGTTCATCAATTTGGTATCAATGGTTAACTTACTGTAAAGCAACAAACACACATGAACTATTTAACCGATGGAGGTTATGGACTAGAAAAAACGGAACTTTACCGCTAATTATGGTGGTAATTTGATAGGCTAACTTCAGTGTTAGTCGGTTTAGAGATTAAGCCTCTTCATGGTAATTGTAAGGTTTGATTATTAACATTATACCCCATATATAATGAGAAAAGATATTCTATCAGTCGTACAAAGATTAAGTCGGTACCTAGTACATATTACGTGTACAAGGTTTATTACGTAATTATGCGGCCATAATAAAAAAAACACTTCCAAATTATGCAGGAATAATGACAAGGTCATTGACATTATAATAGCTGTAAATTCCTAGAGTTTTATAATTTCCATTTCCGTCCACCAAATTGCAGTGGTGAATTTGTGTACATATCTTTAATTTTTAGGTGCGATTTCAATTGTTTTGTGTGTACAAGTACACCATTCGTGAACTTCAGTTTCATGATAACTGATGTAGGTACCTACCTTTAATAATTTATGGACCATAAACTCAGAAAGGCCAACAACGAGGCCATAGACAATCTGTTATCATTATGCACATAATCATAAAGGTATTATAGGGTATTCAATTTATGGACTGGTTATTTCTAAATAATGACATGGATTAAACGAAATAGACGTACAATTATAACAACTAACCTGAGTCAATTCAAAATTCAAAATTCAAAATTCAAAAAATCATTTATTCATGTAGGTATCAATGATACACTTATGCACGTCAAACATTTTTTTTTTGAATCTACCCCCGTTTCGTAAAGGTGCTTTCATATGGAGGAGAAGAAAGGGGAAAGAAACTCCCCCGCACATCTTTAGAAGCTAGACCAGAATGTAGATTGTGTTGGCACAGTTTTACACTACGTTTTATACTTTACATAATCCGTTCCAAGGCACGGCAAGGATTGTAATCTAGATGTGTGTATAAATTAGTACTTGAAGGGTTTAATTTCGGACCCTTTTTATACACAAACAACAAGCAGTCGACCGACTAACTGTTTCAATCTGTCCGTGTATGGCGAGCTTTATTTATTAGAATTGGTACACAACACATGGTTGAAACTCCTTGTCCTCTTTTCACCGAAACGAGGCATAAGGGCCACTTGCTTATCATCTGTCAATACCATCAATGGAAGTGACCTCAAATCCACGAGATGTCAGTGTGTTTAAACAACACTCGATAGATAACTAATTATTTATAGAAAAATCCCAAATCTATTAAACCTATGCATCTTTTACTGATTCTGATTTTGGCAAGTGTTTAAAGAAAGACGTAAAAATAAATATGTTGCTGATGTCCCTATCTTTATTGACCATCTATGCTCTTTTCACCAGATTCACTGTAAAAGCTTCTTTATAACCAGTAATGAAACAATAAAAAAATGTACTAACCTAGAATAGAAAGCTCCATTGGTCAAATTATGCTTGGTCTCGCCTGCTTCAATCACGTCACTGCAGAGGTCGTGAGCTCTGCAACATTTGTCAGTTTCCGCGGCAAAGCCCAAATCATCGTAATTCTCTGCTATGTTGCCAGCACCACACCACTTTGTACCTGAACATATAACATCGGACATAACAATAATATGGCACAAGTTCTCTACATGTTTCATAAAATATTTGAAAATCAAGATTATTTTAGCGATATTTATTGTGCCCAGATTTTCAAAGTATTTACAGTATTTTGATCTAGCATCTCTCTCGGCAGAATAATTAGACACCGATCGCATTCTGTTAATTTTATTTAAGAACAATTAAGACCAGTTATTGAAATAACATTGTATGATAGGTCTCTACTCTATCGTTATCTTGTGTTATGATGTGGTTAAATACTTTTTTATCGATAGAATATAAATAAAAACGTTAGATACTAACTAATTTCAATTATGGGATAAACTGTAGGTAATTGGAGATATAAAAAATTTAAAAAATTTGACTTACCCGGAAAAATTAAATTGAACCTTAACCGTGCTAATTCTTCGGGACTTAGTTCATTTTGTTGGTCATTTTTAATAAGTCCTCTACGCACCAAATCTGAATACCGTACTTCGTTAAAGATCCAACAGTGAGAGTACTGCAATACGATAACGGTAAATGTAAATAAGACCTTTAAAGCCATTTTTCCTATTACTTAATGAATCCTAAGTAGCAGGTGGTACGGAAAATAATGAGTTCTCGTATTAGATTAACCTTTTTTTATACAGACTTCTGTAAACGGCTTTAAGGTAGAGGGTTTATTACAGAATATAGCGGAGAAAATAATAGCATAATTTTTTTTCAGTAATTACTTAACAAACATGATGGTGATGGTAATAACATCTAGCATTTCATTCAATTTAGCAAATAGGTAGAGTCTAAGTTTTTTGTGTTCAAAATCTGAATATTATATTTCACGTAAATAGATTATAATTGTCTAAAAAATGGCGTCACAGGAACGCAAAATGCCACCAATCTCCGCCGTACGCTAATGTGTCTAGTTAATTTCAATTTTAGTTTCAGGACGGTCCCTTAATTGTGTTGTATACTCAAACGTAGGATCGTAATCGTAAATCGCTCTCGCGAATACTGTGTTCTCATCCTAAAAGGATGATAACAGTGACGGACGTTTACTGTCTCGTACGTACAACATTGCATTGGAATGGAATGCCATACATTATTATGTTAATTAAAGTAGATAGATGATTTTCTTTCATAAATTCCTTTAATTTACATAGATCAAAAATATAATGGACTCAAGTCTTCGAAACAAAAAAAGTGTAGTAGAAAAAAACATAACGTAAATAACAAATGATAACGTCTACCGGTAGGTACAGTCACGAGCATAAATATCTGACCCCCCCTGAAAACCAACTTCCCGGTTTCCGATTGAGCTGAAATTTTGGATGCATAATATTAATAGATAAAACTACAATACTATTTTGAAATTAAGCTGATCTGATGATGGAGACCGAAGGTGGCCATAGGAACTCCTTAAGAAAACCACACAACCCCATCGAAAGTGGACTCGTTTAATTCGTCTTGGCAAGGACAATATTTCTAGATGATGTTCAGAGCTTGCTGATGCGGTCGTAAGGAGTTCCGACCTTCCAAAATTACTGTATTAACAAGCCCTGAAAATCATCTAGAAATATTGTCCTTGCCTTAACGAATAAAACAAGTTAATTTTTGATGGGGTTGTGTGATTTGCTAAAGGAGTTCCTGTGGCCACCTTCGGTCTCCACAATCAGATCAGCTTAATTTCTTAATAATATTGTAGTTTCATCCCATTAATATATGCATACAAAATTTCAGTTGAATCGGATACCGGGAAGTTAGTTTTCTAAGGGGGGTCACATATTTATGACGCCTAGGGGGGGGTCAGATATTTTTGCTCGTGACTGTACATTGCTTAGCAGACTGTGCTCGGTCAGATCGTAAAAGAAATGTACCCTACTTTTTTGTTCTGAAGACCGAGCCTATATAGGTAGGTACCTAATATATTTTTTGGTCTGAGTTAAATCATATTTTAATATTCTACAAAGTCTACTATGTTAAAAATGTATAAATTAAATAACTGTGTGTTAGTTAAAGTTTCCAACTGGGGACCTCTCATATGGGATGCCATTAAATATTTTAATCGGCGTTTCGTTAAGTAGGTGCATGTACATTTTAGATATTTAATTAAATACTTAAAATAACAACATGATATTCAGAAATACTTTGGGTGTATTATCGAACTCCCTTAGCATCTAGAATCAACAAGCTAAGTAGGTAAGTATATTTTATTGAAAAAAGAAAACAAAAAGCAATCTCTTAATTACCCCGTACGAAGCCGGGACTGATCGCTAGTTTAGCAGTCCTTCGAGGCCTTAAGTGAGTGCTTTTAAAAAAATAAGTGGTATACGAAGCCTCGGGGAGTCTCCTTATCGATAACCAGCAGGGAATCCATTATGCCACAACGAATACTGATGCAGTTATCATCAGCTATTAACTTCGTTCCATATTTTTAGTTCGCGTGACAAAGGTGATAAAATAACTACCTTTAGTCATTACTACCACAATGCAGTGTAATTATTACCGATGTACTTACATCTACTTCCTCGTTGATAAATTTCCGGAAATATGATTATCATTAAGAATTCAATTTCATCATAAGTACCTTCAGACTGCGTTAACGGCGCCTACCACCTACTCGTAGCTACAGTTTACGTATCGTACCTTTCTAGTCCCTAATTTTCCGAGGTGGGGACAGTAAAAATATTTTCAAGAAAATGAACATAATATTATTGTTAACTAACGAAAATGAGTGATAAATATCATAGAACGCAGCACATATCAATGAATATTAAATATGATAGAATGCCTGCCCACTGTTAAAAACATACTAACATTTTTTTTATTTAATAATCAGTTTCATTTCATCCGCTAAACGTAATAAATAATATAATTTTTCGGACATTCTATGGCATTAGAGAATAGTAGATGGCCACGTAGCGATTTTATAGCAATTAAGGTAATGAGATGCTAGTTTAAAAATTTCAAGGTAAACCTTAGTGAAACTATTCAATTTTAAACCACGACCCGTATATGTGTGTATTATCTGTGACCACGACTGTACCTAATAACAAACCAAATCTATAGAGGTTTTTCTAGAGCCAGGGTCGGCTCGTCCAGGTAGGTAGACGAAGGGCCTAAGGTTGTCGTATTACGGCAGTTGCGATCAGTGACATTGATTTATAAAGAAATAGTTGCCGACTACAATTATAATAGAATTTTAAGATATTACATTAGAGAGGTTGGTGGTTAAAACTTAGAAGATCTATAGATCAGAGTAAAAAAGGAAAGTCTGATCCGCACACACACAGACAGACCTACCTATATCTGTGGGTCCGCATCCGCAACTCAATATGATAGAACAGAGTGTTTATAATGATTAATCAAATACCTATAAAGTTTTTTTTTCGGGAGAAAGCTTATTTTATTTTTTACTGGTCCATTTAAAAGTTAAAAAAATATTTTTGAGTTATTGGGGAAAAAATGGTGGAAGCGCTTCAAAAGTAGTGGCATAACTTACATTACACAAAGCAATTTGATGAAAACTTGAAAAGTAATATTGTAAGCAAAAATTTTCCTTAAATATAACTGTTGCCGGTATGTAACAAGAATTTTAATTTATATAGATTTTGATTTGGGACTCGATTTCATAGAGAGACTATAATAGTTAAAATTCGGGCAGATCACAGACTTTATTGTCTGTGGGGCAGATAGATAGTGGCAATCATAGAGCACAGTAAATTATGGGCCACCACAGAGTATGATTAATTGACATTGACAACGACATTACTGACGTTTGATGGATTGTTTCAATTCGATTGACAGTTGTGTTGTATACTTACTAAGAAATGTTTGTTTTGTTTACGTTACATTACAATTACGTTACGATTTCTCCCGTTTTACACTATAGTTATTAGGTTTTCCTTGACACGATTTCATAATAAACAGACGTAAGAAGACAACCATATACAATGGAGAATTTGAAAAACATTTGGAAGCCTGAATGTAAGTATCGTTATGTCACGTATGAATGTATGTTGAAATCAATTCGACGATAGCTGGTTGTTTTGAAATAAAATGTAATTATTTCAGTATATCGTATACAAATGGAGGCTCCAGTACCAAAGCGTATAATTTGCGAGAATTGTCCCGATAAACCTGAGTTTTATGGTAAAGAATATCATGGAATAATGGGACATAAAGAAGCAATGCTTTTATTAGAAGATGAGCCTAACGGCGCCTTTCTCATAAGAAAAGGAAATGAAAAGAACGACTTCTTTACGTTGACATGGAGGTAAGTTATTATATATTACACTTTCACTTTAATTATGAATTTATAATTGAAATTACTAACATATATCCCTATAGTATAAACATTACTATTATACGCAATATCTGTCTTCAATATAATCTGTTCCTGTTTATCAATCTAACAATATGTTCCATTTATTTAGTTTAAATAAATAATATCTAGTGATCAAATTGTATGTAACTTATTATGTTAAATATACACTAAATCTTATTCTACTATTTCTCTTTTTTAGTCTTTTGAAAATTTACTTTTTGAATGAACTATTTAACAAGCTACATAAGTTATTGTTAGCATGTAAACTGGGCTCTAGTCTATCTATTACTTAATACCATTCCATATGCAATTTGATAGCTACTAAATCAGATTTCCCTCAGCCTTTTCAGTTAGAAAATGTTAATAAAATATGTTTGTCACCATAATGTAATATTATACTACAGAATATAAATGTTACCATCTTGTATTTTCAGATTCAATGACAGAATACACCACTACAAACTGTATTATGATGGCACACACTATATAAAGGACAAAAGATATGACACAATTTATGACTTAGTGGCCGATGGTATCATCACTTGCCATATGGAGCTGAAAGCACATCACATCCTCGACATGATCAATTCTCGGGCCAACTATACAGATAGTCCTTATGTGACATTAAACAGACGGAAAATTAACACCCTGACAAAAATTCATCAGTAAGTATTCTTTTGTAACCAGAAGTAATTGAATAATATTAATTCAACTAGACTGAATTTCCAGATCATGTACACATCAATTTCATGTTAACTTGAATTATGAACGCATTTAAATATGAACTTTATTCATAATACTTACAATTGATTTTCAGTCAGCCAGAATTTAACTGTAGAGATACTTTTTGTTGACCACCCATGGTCCACCAGTCATATATTTCTGCAAGTAAATGTATAAAAATGCAACAAAGTTTATATTAAATTTTTTTTACAATATTTGCCTAATTAGCATACTGGAAGAAATACAATACCATTTTGAATTATTTTTATTTTTATACATACTGATTTTGTTTCAACTTCCCGATAAGGATCTATAAAGATAGGGATGCTTAAAGTAATTCCACAATTAAAAGTTTATCCATAATACATTATGGCAGCTAATTTTGTTAAATTCTTTTTCTATCATATTTATATACTTTGGTAGATATCTAAAAAAATAAGTATTTTTACCTTTGCTGAAATGAAATATGCAACTACAAACGATTGTACACTATTGTCATTCTATATTAGGTATCATCATTTTAATTAGCGTATTATCCTTTCTCTCGGGTTAATCAATATTAATTTAATTAAAACTATAATTTGTTTCCCCATCCATTCAGGACAAAATACGGAAAACATTTAATGCAGCAAATATGACTATAGTGAAACGAAAATAAATTTTAGTTAGTCATTCATTATCGACGTGTAAGTGAAGATGTATACGAGAATTATATATTTTAAATTATAGTTTTAATACAGTGCAATGTGGAAATTATCTTTTAGTTTCAAACGGAGGTACAATCATTTGCAATAATTTACTTGATCGAAATACTCGACTAGCTTTTCTTTAGTGGTGATATCCTGGAGATGCAACTTGTTAAATTATAGGCAAATACTGTCTAGACAAGCTTGCCACTCCTTTTTGCGCTACACCAAACGATTGCGCACATGTAAATTAGCATAGGTATGTTTTTAATGCCACCAAATGTTATTGCACAGAAGAATAAAATATAATAATATTATTCTGCATGTAACCATGTATACAACTTAACGTCCTTTTACGGATACCATTTAGGTACCACCACATTACGGTAGGACCAATATGATGCATAATTACCGTAGTTAATTACAAGATTTATTAGTCGCTGTTATTATGGTGAATTCAGGAACTTGCCATTTCTATCGGTTTTACTAATTTGACGTTTAAAATTAAAGTTTTCAATTAGGTATCAAAAAGGCTAATCGCCAACTGCACTTCATCTACCGGCGTTCTAATAATATTTCTAAAATACATTTCATAACTTAACCAACCTTTGTATTGAAATAACCGCAAAAAAATCTTCATTACTACGGACATAATAGCAACTGTTAATTATATTCATGGTATGGTTCATGGTACCTCTCTATTAATACCTACATTATTTTTCTATAACTTTTTGTTCTGTAACTAAATCAACATAACCTTTCATTTCATTCTTATAGATCGTCCAACAAGTCCAGCCCGATATTAAAAAAAAAAGTAGAATCTAAAAGCGGTCCAGATATTAACAGTGGATATAAGAAACCCATTCTAGAATTCACCCCAACCATTGAAGATAACTCTCTTCCTTATAAATATACGAAATCACATAGCTTTAAGGTTCATACTTTTAAAGGATTGAACTGGTGTGAGCTCTGTGCTAACTTTCTGTGGGGTTTTACAGCGCAAGGTGTGAAGTGTGAAGGTAGGTAATCGTAGCTTAAATACATAATTTTCATTATTTTTTTATTTACTTATACCTACTAACTTTTTGAATACTAAACAAAATCAATTCGATAGATTTGTTATCAATATCTCTAACTTCGTGCCGTTTTAGCGACCGTCCGGTTTATAAAAAATTTAAAACCGCTGGATAATTTCATTAAAAATTCATGTCATATTATTTTCTGGTGGTACAGCAGTGCCCCCGCCAAGCCGAGCAAAAAAAAACGGCACGGCCGTAACATCCCCTTCTCGAAGCATTTCAGGCCATTGTCGCTTTTTTAGCAATCTGAATATTTGATATGAGATACGAATATTCAATAATCTGTATAATATATCATTTGTTTAATAACTAATCCTGTATATCAAATTTTAAAGCTGTTGAAGTAAAAGTCATGTATCCCGCAGATATTAAAACATAAGGAAATTTATAATTCTAGACTGCGGCTTCATAGCTCATTCAAAATGTTCGGAACGTGTTCCAAATCACTGCGTGCCGGATTTAAAGAAACTTCGTGGAGTATTCGGGATCGATCTGACGACGTTGTTAAATGCACACGCCAGCACTTTGCCCTTCGTGGTGAGGAAGTGTGTCAACGAAATAGAGGCTAGAGGAATGGACTCGGAGGGCATCTACAGGGTTTCCGGTTTCGCAGATGAAATCGAAGCCTTAAAGATGGCATTCGATAAAGGTATGTTGTACTCATTTTGTTGGTAAACAAGTCTTCTTCTTAGTCGTAGTCTTCATTACTGAAGGTCGTGTCTAGCTTGAAGTGGTAAGGTAAACAAGTACTGCGTGATAAAAACATTAGCAACACATCAAAATTTTGCTAGTCACAAAAAGCAATAAACTGGCCTTTAGCGGGTTGATCAATTTTGCAACCGAAAACTAGAAAAAAATTGGATGCCAATGTTGATACTTCAGGATTGCATGCTTCAGGCATAAAATAGTTACTCTTTTTTTTTGTATCTCAGATAAATTACATAATCTTTTATTACCTACTTCCACCATAAAGACCGTAAATCGTAATAGTTAGATACTAGGGAGCTATGTTCTACGGGTTTAAGATCTATTTATCAATGATTTTATATGCGTATGTTACGTTTATATTCAGATGGCGAGGCAGCCGACCTCAGTGTGTACAGCAATATTAACGTAGTCGCTGGAACCCTCAAGTTGTACCTGCGGTTATTGCCTGTCCCTCTCGTCACTTACGAGGTCCATCCAAAACTCGTTAATGCTATACGTAAGTCGCTTAAATATAAGTACAATGTTGTATTGTAGGGTCTTATATAAATTATGATATTCTTGGAGTACAGAAAAACTGCTTTGGTATACTAGAAATTCTGCGTGTGATGCCTATTAGAGTTATTCAAACGCCGCAAAAATTATCCGATATGACTATTTATTAAAGTTGAAAGATAATTTAAACTTAGCGGTACCTGATGTGGAAAACTAACGGATCAGCCAAATGATTAGAGGAAAAATATTATGTGGCGGGACAACGCTTGCCCGGTCCTCTAGTATTTTATAAAAATAATCAAAGTATTTATTTATGTACCTGTATGTGCCTGTGTGTTTTTGTGTAAATGTGTGTATAATAACTAAGTCAAATGTTACGATTTTACGTACGGCTTTATGTCCAGAAATGAAGACCACAGCGATACAAGTGGCCAAGTTACGAGAGTGTCTGGACATGCTCCCGCCGGCACACTTCAACTGCCTCCAGTACATGGTGCAGCATCTTCATAGGTTAGTACTTCATGTTATGTTATATTAGGGATGACAGAAAAGTAGGTACAATAATTTATATTTATCTGCATTTCTGATAATTCTTGTAAGAACATTCACGGTAGGAATATATTCGATTCGCCGAAAATCTTACCAACCTCAAAAGAAACAGCAGATTCCTAATCTAATCTTTTCATTTAACTTTTCTAAAGTAGGTTTAATTAAAAATATATATTTTTTAATTAATAGACCATAATTAAAAGTGTAATTTTACACTTCAAATGCGCCTTTATACTCGACTACGCAAAACAACCCGGTTTTTAAAGTATTTATGTATGTATGTCTATTTCTTTTGCAAGCTTCAGCTCGAGCCTAAACGGTTTGACAGATTTCAACAGAAATTATGTCATTGGATTCGTTTCGATTATAAGTGAATTAGGCTATAATACTTTGAAAAACACCCTATCGGATTTTTGTTTAGACTCAATTTTCTAACACAGTATGTTGTATGTTATTGTTGATCCAAGACGGCATCACAAACATGTTTCGTATCGATAATTGCAGGGTATCTCTCCAAGCGGACGTGAACAAGATGAGTGCCCACAACCTGAGCACAGTGTTCACGCCGACGCTGGTGGCCACGCCCCCCGCCATCACCAACCTCGCCTTCGAGATCCGCGCGCTGCAGAGCCTCATCGAGCACTGTCCGCAGATATACTACTGCAACAACTGATGCACAGACAGACTGACACCTCTGTATCCTATGCAACGTCTGTGTTACAGTTGAAATACTAACCTAGGCATGATTGAGTTGGCCTCCACCTATTAACAACCTATTACTGTGCATTGGTCTCTCCCACTTATCTGATAAGGACTGCAGTGCCAATCGGTAAAGGGTTAGTGGCCAACACAAAATTTGGATTTTTTTTGCCGACCAAGGGCCTCCGACGTGGGTTATCGAGTGTTATCTGACTATAACAACCGAAGAAATTTTTGCCACGAGCGGCTACACATCCACTTTCATCATTTTTTAAATTTCCAATACTAGGAAGATATTTTCCCAGGTCTAATGTATATAAAATAATATTAGTCTGAAATCGAATATTACGATTCATAATATAAATATTTTTATTATTATTGATTATGTTAAAATTCGGGAAGAGTAAAATTTAAATTAAAAAATGTGATATTAACTGGTCTGTCTAAAAGATGTTTTAAAATCATTCCAGGTTGTATTAGTATAAGTTGTTTCAGTGATGGTAAAAGCCTCTGATATACGTTATAATAAAACCATTTAAAAATATACTCTATTCCATCGACAGACAGTATATAATTGTTTGGTCGTGTCAACGATGTCATAACCTTATAGACCACGCATGTAAGGTAAACACTCAGACAAAGCATTAGTGATTTGATCCTTATAATACAGTGCATCCCTTTCTGTCATATGTAAATAATTGTTTGCTTCCCTTGTCGCCTATTATTGGCCAATGGTAAAAGATTTTTGAAATTTGCAATTTTGAATTAAATAATAACTGTGACGCTCCCCCGCATCGTTTACTTTAGGTTTGTCTAAAATGTTTTCAGCAGAAATTATTACATTATTCGTCTAATGATTCCGATGCTGTTGGGTCACAACAAAAATATAAGAGTATGGTGGTTTACTTGTAGTTCATACTAACATACATACAAATTAGCTGTAACCTGTTAGTTAACAGTTTCGATTTTGCAAATTATCTTGAGTATTATATTTAACATTGGTAGGTATATAAGTAAAGTACACTAGCAAGTTAATTCACATTATTTTAAGTTCAGAATTTATTTAAGCTATTCACTTTCATGATTTTGTTACTTCATATTTATGACTGATATCTTAAATAAAGTATTAGCCACACAATTCATTTCATATTTCCTTAGTTTATCCTCATTTCAATTTTTTCTTCTCTTTCTCGGTTTTGTTTTATCCGGTGCAGCTTGTGTTTCGTCGTTTTGTTGAAACTTCTTTAAGTCGGCACAAAATAAAATCTGAAAATCAATCAGTTTCTATAATTCGCACGTTTATGCTTGTCATATCACTATCACAAAAATATACCAGAGATCCCTAATATCTAATAGTTTGATTCATTGATAAAGCCTAATCCTAGGTTTATGCAGCAAATGCGACAGACACTTTCATATTTTTTAACTAACTATGCAAGAAAGATAGTAATGTTTTGTAAAATTATAATAATTGTATTTCAAATATGTTTTCAAAAGTATGTGAAATTTTTTTGATACACTACTTGTCCAAACAGCTTTACTGATCTCAGCATATTATTTAAGTGTCATTGGATTCAACTCCATTGTTGGAGTGATGCGCTATTATAGCTTTTGCCCCTTTTAAAAATTTTTTGCAGCTGGAGTTTTCCGTTTCTATATTTCCTGATAACTAGGTAACAACATACCGTGTGAGCCCATCCAGCTAAATCTCCATACAGATTTCGGAAATGATCCCCGATTTCTGCATACATCTTCTCTGTGACATTCTTCTTTCCTCTCAGATGTGGTAGGTAGTTCTGTGCTGCTATTTGATACACATGAGTGTCTACAGGAAGCGCTTCTAAATGGTTTAAAGACATTAGACAGATACAATCCGCTACCTGGAATACAATATACCTTATTATACACCTTATAAAATTGTGTATTTCTTATAGAATGGAGGCCATTACAATTCAAATTACAATTTTTTCAATCTGATTACTTTTACAGTAAGGCCTCTTGTACATGGCACGTTTTCTTGACCGTACGGCGTGTTTGCCGTGCGGTAGAAAAAACGTAAGAGCATGTACATAGCCCGGCAAAGTTACCGGTCGAGACAATATTTATTTATATTCATCTCGGTTAAAACTTAAACAGACGGTCACGAAACCGTGAAAACGTCCGGCGTCGTCGACACACTCACGAACATTGCCATACAACACTGATACAAATCTCGCCGTGCGTAGACACGGCGCGCCGAGGGGGACGCACGGTGCACACGGCGGCGCCGCCGTGCCGTAACTCTGCCGCGTCCGTGTACAAGCTCTCATAGCAATCCATACAATACTGACGACCGCGCCTACGCACGGCGAATTCACCGTGGATTTTTACGCCGAAAAAACGTGTGTGTACAAGAGGCCTAAGAGCTTTTTTTATTTTTGAAGACATTTTTATAGACACTGACTTTACCTGTGTAGCAAAGATAATTTTTCTTAGTGAAAAAAATATATTGCACAAAATTTTATAAGACATAAGATGTTACAAAAACTTACTTTAGGTCCAATCCCACAAAGCTTCATGAGTTCTGTTCTGGCATCTTTGTACTTCATATGTTGCAAACTTTTGAACCACTCTTGGCCACCCCACTCTACTATTTGAGCTGCTGATTTCTGTATGAACTTGGCTCTGTAGCCAAATCCTAGATTCCGTAGCTCCGATTCTACCTGTGATGATACATTAATAAATTATAATAAAGATAATTTGCGTACAAATAAATGTTTTGAAACATGAAAAAATATTTCTAATAAAATAGTCCATTCTGCTTAGTCATATAGTATTATTATTTTCATATAGTCTATTTCTTTGAACAAATATATACAAATCATTTAGGTACCTTGGATGGTGCCAGTTTTTCTACTTCAGGAAATGCATAATATGTAACTCCTTCAAAATTGCAAATTTCTTCTCCATAATGCTTACACAATTTTTCTACCATGCTTGATATCCTGCAAGTAATAAAACTAGGTAATAATTTTATCCATTAGTTTTAATTTTTAATGAGTTTCTCAATGACAAAATTAAATTTTAAGTATGTAGTGTTCTTCTGTTTATTTTCATGTTAGGGATGCAGACCATAGTCCACCATTCTAGCCTTGTGCAGTTTGGCAGACTTCACACACATTTGAGTACTTTGTAGTAAATTATTAAGTGTGAATATTAAATCATTAAAATGTTTTCTTTCACTGAAGCAATTGAAGGAATTTGTATATTGTGAGAGGAGACAAAAACCAGAAAGAGACAGTTGTGGGTTCTGTTAAAAAAGGTAATTTTGATTTGTATAATTAATCCTTTCCTTTGGAAGCATAGAAAAATGCACAAGATGGCTGCAGTTCCAATAGGACAACACAGTTATTCTTATTGTATTTTACTCACTACCTCTCGTAACCTATTTTTACCTGGATATGTGATTATTTTGACTGCAAATGAAAGAAAAAAGATTCTCAACTGGCTCTTGATTAAGCATCCTGATTCCATGAAACCGTTGACTCGCTATTTTGAACAAATTATCCTTATCTGACCAATCCTTATAGTATTCACCCAGATTCACATCTAGGCGAAAATAGTTTTTTAATAAGCTCTTAAACACATCTTGGTTATTTTTGAGGATATTTAAATCTGAATTTTCCTTTGATTTTTCTATTAATGAGCCTACTACGCTATATTGTATACTATCATTGCTTTCTCTTAATTTCCAAACAGTTTTTGAAAATACACCAGTCCATTCGTCAGTTTCTTTATTAAACTCCCACCTAGAAAGTAATAATTGATAAATCATTGCAATTAAAATATGATATAGTACAAAAAATATTTGAGATATTTACCTAAAGCTTTGTCCACCGCTAAGGGTACCAATTAATTGTAATTCTTTGTAATTACAATGTAACTTGTTCCAGGCCATTATAATACCAAGAAATTAAGTTTAAAATATTCCTATCCATTCATAGAATATGTCCGAACTTTGAAAATTGGAACTCCAAAATTATACTTCAGCTATATTATTTGTGTCGTTTTAAATTATTTCACTACAATAGGTACTTTTTGAAGTTTTTTGTTTTGATTCTGAACTGGAGTTAAATTTTAGTTTTCAGCTGAAACTTTTGAGTCATTTGAACTTGCTCCTTGTTTACTGTAAGCAGTGCTTAGGCTTCACTTCACAAGTTTTACTTCTGGATATTGACCGGCATCGGCTCACAGAACACTATCCTCCTACCGGCTTTGATGTGAGCGCGCGAAATCAGCGCGACCACGACGCGGACGTAACGTACCATACTATACCACTATTTTATATATTAACGACGTATACCGTACGATAAACAATAAACAACAAGTTATGTTGTCAACTTGTCACAATTAACAATCTAATATGCCCATTTTGGCAGATGTCAGTGTTGAAAACAAACTAACCTTATAAAGGCGTCTTTAAAGTAAATTGAATAAATATTTACATAACACGAATAGTCTGATGCTTATTAACAAATAAATATAATGTTATATCTGAAAAATATATTTCTTTTGGATATTTACATTACCTTTAAGTTGTATTTATCATTTTATTTTTATCAAAATTAATTTATATCGTAAATTGTTTAAAACCGTAGAAATATTATGCATCGTTACAATGTTTGAACCGGAACCGGAAGTTAGTAGAGGTTGACTGAAGCATCCTAGCATGAAACCAGCTAGGAAACTAATCATAATCGATATGGTACCGTAATCGGAACTTTGTACTAGCGTTTTATACCAAATCGAGAAGCCTGGATTTTCATCTGATAGCAAACATATTTATTTTTTCCACATTATATTAATAAGACTGTGACGGGAATAATTCTGGACATTCGATACTTTTGTTTATTTGAAAATAGAGATTCTTACCAATATAGAGATCAAATATTTTTTTAACGTTAGCGATACAGAAGTTAAAGTTAGTTGCCTAAACTTCTGCATCGCTAATGTTAGTAATAAATAAGATAGTTTACCAAGATGACTAGTTCTCCGTTTAAACTTCAATGATACACTATTTAGATTGTAATTATCGAAGCGATTAGGATCCCTTACAATTTAGAATCGATTTATTGTAAGAATCGGTTTCTTTGGTGTGTCGATTTTTTATGTACATATCTATTGTCACTGTAATGCATCTGCCAAAATGGGCCTTTTAAATTAATTTAAATTGAAACAACACAACAATGACAATAACAAACAAACACAGACTTGTATATTATTGTTCACCTATGGCTAGCCACAGTATATACATTTACCACAGTAAACAGCCTAGCTTAGCTCTTTGTCTGTGGCTCTTTGACAATGACTGACAATTTGACAATTCAATTGTCATTGTCACCAACATTATGATTGTTGACAATTTTATTTTTGTAAAGTTTGCTCTTG
>LGAG01000452.1:1087271-1098447 GCA_001278395.1 Lerema accius | reverse complement strand
CTCCTTTCTTGTAATTGAATATAACCTAACATAAGCTCCGACTGACTGTGTGTCGGTCTGTCGGAACTTCTAAATATATCAGTCGATGTAGAAAACTTCGATAGCGCGATTCAGGTCGTCGTGACGTCACTGTACGACGCATGTGCATAGTCGCTTCATGCTTTTCTCCTAGGTAATTGCCATGAAGAACTTAAGCCTTCTACGAAAGCTTTAAAACCCCTGTCTTGAACTATTGAAAAATACTGATAATGAAATAAAAAACAACTGCATTAATAAATCACCTTTTTTATTATGAGTATTTTTTAAAAATCTAGCCATTGTTTGACTGACCATGTTGTAACATTTTTTCATCAATATATGAACTGGTTGTTGGGTTAGGTGACGTGTTACATCAATAAAAGTAGACTTCTATCTTAGTTTGTATATTTGGATTTTGATCATTAAAATGGGGATTAGATGTAGATTGAGGTTATGAAGAATAGGCTTTTGTGGAAATTAATTGAGCGATAGGATGTTTCCGTTCCAAGTGTTCTTTCTTCTTAGAACTTAGAGGTCGAAGACTTATAATTATTTAGGTACTTTAGATTGAGTGGCTTTGCCAGAAATAAATTGAGACCCACAAAGTAGTACCTAAGTGGTCAGCATTGCCCATAAACATCAGTACCTAAGTACCTATATTTTTTTGGTAAATAATAAAACGATACGGATCATGGAAAATATCATTATTAGCACATAGATACATTATAACTAGGTGTAAATGTAACGTACGAACATTAACTCCATGTATTAAAGATTTGGACTAAAATACTTAACATATATTCTTAAGTCTTTCTTAAACAGCTATGCGAAATCAAATTTATAAAGAGACACTTAAAATAAGTGAAAGTAAGTTACTGTCGCTTCAGTCACAATCTTTAGGTGATAGTTTTCATGTTGTCGAAAATCCACGTCTGATATTTTGCTACATCCGTGAACACGACGTACTCCCGGAGGTTACAATTGCTACCATCGAAGCTCTTTACTATAATAGTGGAAGCAATACCACGAAGAGTCCAGCGACCTTTGTCCGCCACGTAAAGCCCACTTCCGGAGTCTCCTAAGCAGGGTCCCGCACCGTTACGGTCACCTAAAAGTAATATTTTATACAACAATCCTATTACATCTAAATATTGCAGTTTCAAAAAATGTTTGGATGTTTTGTTTCCTTGACTATACGAAAAGAGATCAAAGTTGTCCCAAATAAAGGCCCACCCATGTCTACGATGAAGTCACAATAGATCAAATCAATATAGATAGAAATCAAAAAGTTTTATTGTTACCTGCACAAAGTGTTGTATTAGAAGTAAGCTGGTGGAAAGCTTCATGGCTCGCGAGGCATTGCTCGGTGCTAACTATTGGCATCAACACCTTACGCGGCTTGCCTGTAGCCAACGGTCCTTCTTCGCTTACACCCCAACCGGTTACCTGAAATCATTTTTGAAAGTCTGCTAGATAACTACAAGTAGATATAATTCCCATGGTTCAGTCAGACATCACTTAGGTATTTGCATAATTATTACCTCCGTATTGACTTAATAACTACCATTAATTCTTACTACAGAGTGGGTATCTAGCTACTAGCTATCTAAATTCCCATGGTAATTTATAGTTTAGTTTCACTAAACATATTGTTATTTATGTAGCCGATAATGGGGTATCACCCAAATATATAGTATACTGGATGCATTTATTATGTGTCTTTGTTTTCTTATTACTTACGACTCCTGTACTGCCAACGACCAACTTGAGATCAGGATTTCCGGTCCACAGGCAAGCTGCCCCTACGTATGCGTTAAACTCGACGCGCTTTGTAAACGTCAGTAACGCTATGTCATCTGGAAGTAATGGAAATTAATCAACACTTATCTTGAAGCATGACGACTATATGCCGTAGTCGATTACGAATTTTCCCGATATATGGATTAGCTAATAATTGTGAAGCTTTTTTTGCAGTCTTCACTTTGTTTAAATGATTCGATTAATAGTACTCAATCAATTGAACATGATAAACTCAAAACATACTACACAGTAAATATTAACAAATTTTCAATTCAAACGAATCTATTTATTTTTGGTACATACACAGCCCCATAAAAAAAGGAAATATTAATGTATTCTTTTTTGAAGGTCTGTGGATATGAATTGTCCCTGGTCTGTGTATAAAGTGTCGGTAGTACGTCTCGTACTATTACAATATAGAGAAACTAACAGTAGTTAAACTCATATACGAGTAGGTCTTCGTTTCTCACAGCGCGCACTCATCTTTACGCAAAGACTACTGAACGCAAAGACAAATGAATGTACTGTCTTTACGCCAGGATTTTCTCTTTTTTTCACTTACTTTTCCTCAGGAAAAAAGTGTAATGCAGGAAATAAAGATAGCATATCACCACTCGATAGTTTCCTATGCATAATATTATGTAATACTGTAGGTACCTACTCAGGAGTAGAATAAATATAAAATTTACTTATAAACAGGAAGCAGTTAAAAAGTTACTATGTCAAGCTGGGATTAAAGCTTTTAAATATTTTCTTGCCTCTTTGAGCAAACGATAATTCACTATTTAATGTAGAATTTTTAACTAAATGAACATTGATTTTCACGATGCTTTATTTTTTCCAGTAAAATATCGTAATACGCGTGCCGTGAGTGCGCGACAACCACGATCGATCGTTCAATCGTCCTTCGGAACCGGAACCGAAAACCATGTCTGTGAACCGTATCTATGTGTCCTTCGAGCGCGCTCAGCGCTCACTATGAAGTTTAACTACTGTTAGTCTTTATTAATTTACTAGCGAGAGTGTATGGATCAAAAGACTCGTGCTCTTTCACTGATGATAGTTGCTTGATAACTGCATTGTCATCGTCGAACTCCTCAAGTATGTACCCTATTTTCACCAAGATATCAGTGACTGATGCCCTCGAACTGCTCTTGTAGTGAACGCAGTGTGCAGCTGTAAAAACAATATAATGATATTAATACCCAATTTAAGTTTAAAATTATTAAGCAGCAATAAATAAAAACTAAACTAGTTACTTCCAGGTCTCAGCCTAAACCGACTAAACCTAGGTCTCTCCTTACTACTGAGGAGACCTAGAGCATACTCCGCCTCGCCGGTCTATTGTAAATTGGCGAAAGAGTTGTCTGCAAAGTTTGCTGAAGAAAATATTTTGAATAAAGTCCCTAAAAACTATCCTAATTGACTTATAAAAAATGTTTGTGTGTCTGTCTTCCATTAGACTTTCTAGGTCTTTGCTTATTATATTGTTCTACCACACATTTTATTGATTGATTCGCAGTTTTCTACATCAAGTATAAATAAAGACACAATAGGACTTTTTGTATACCTACCCTTATTTGGGCAACTTTTGCTATGACAATGTTTGATTTTTAATACTTAAGCCGTTTAGCCATTTAGCCGTAGTTCATTAACAAACACACGTACCTACCTATCATATTACACATTTAGTTTCATACAGTATGTAGATTTGATAAAGTCTCATTACATATGGCAGCCAGGCGACCATTTATGACGTTGTTATAAGTTGTTTTTTTTTGTTGTAGTTTGAATAAGTGTCCTCGTACTTACGCAGGCACGAATTCATAAAATATTTCGGCTGCCGCAGCCTAGAAGCCTAGGCTTCCTAGCGCGCCTAGTATTAGTGTTGTTCACGGCAGTTACAAAACGATGGATCCTACTGTGGCGCTACATGTGTAAATTACCAGTATAAAAATACTTGCCTGTGATAACATGACGATCAGACACGAGAGTTCCAGAGCAGATGAAGTGTAATGACGAGTCTCTTTGCTTATAAATGGCCACCATCCAAGGCCACATTCCACGTTCGTAGGTCATGCCATTATATATCAGTGGCAAGAATTCGGTGTCGCCGTGGTGAATACCACATTCGTTGTAGTTTACTGTCGCTCTCACTCTGAAAGAAATATTCTTGAAGTAAACGGCAAATAAACGAGTTGACGACCCCTTGATGATGGCCAAGGAAAGTAAAGAAAGAAAGACACTAGTTGCAACTCTTAAGTCTGTAGCCGAGACACCGGCAGTATGGACGCTGCTTCAAACAAAGAAGAGACCGAACAGTAGTCAGGTGAGCTTCATGGAAAAATTATTATTGTATATCCGTAATTGTATTATTAATGAAACTGTCGAAATTCAACTTTACCACATTCTTTGTAGATTTATTTAAAGGTATTTTATTGTCGCTCACATTACAGGCGATACCTACTGTATCACGAACAGAGGGTAGTTATAAAATAAATATTTCCTTTCTAACTTAATTTTTGTATCTAATATACTTATTTGTGCTTAAATAATATTTAAATTAACTTAACATCGACTCTCGTCAAGGGGAAACTCTGCAATTCAAATCGATATACCTATGTTACAGTACGTAATATGATTGATATTATACACTAGCTGACCCGGCGAACTTCGTATCGCCTCAAAAATCAATAAAAAATCAATCATGATAAAAATTCCGGATCGATTCATTAGATTACGATTACGACTAAAAACTACGATTTAACTTAAAATATCAGGAATCCTTACTCGCTAACCATGGTGATACTATCGTGTTTGACACATGATAATATGACAGTAGTCCCATACAAACTTTAAACTATAATATCTTTTGATATAATGATCTGATTTAAATAAATTAAAGCCTAAATAGAACCCTGAGTTAAGGATTATGGGTGTATTTCATCCATTGTTCTGTCAAATCAGCTGTTTTCGCGTGATACTCTTTCAAACACACAGACAAACAGAGCCCCCCCCAACTTTTATTTTATTAAATGTATTGATTGATGATGATTGATTGATTGATTGATGATTGATTGATTTTTTTTTTTGCATCTTTTTGTATTTTAGAGCCTCAATTTTAATTCAAAGCTAACTACCCGCCCGCGCTTTACTTTGGTAAAAATATAGCATGTGTACTTACTCGTATAAAGTTTAGGTATTTTTGGTTCAAAGTTTCTTCCCTGTTTTGTACCCTTTGTAGAGCGAAATTGAATAATCTGTGAAATTATATTGTAAACAGTATGTTGAGGAAGTTATATTCTCAAAACCACGTTGATATCAATCATGAGTCGCCCGTGAACGATCTTTGAAAAACTCAAATTTTGTACATTCTTTTCACTTTTTTTTATTTTCTTGATCAAATATCGGAAAACTGGGAGACACATGTTCAATTAATTTAAATAAGGAATATTTGTTTTAAATTTGAAACCAATCGGTTGATATTTAAAAAAAAATCCATACAAACTTTCGTTGCTTTTTCCAGGAAAACTATAATATTTTCCGGAAAAAAATATAGCCTAGTTTAAGCCCAGACTTAACAGCTATAGAATAAAAAAAGTTTTATTCAAATCCGTTCGGTAGTTTCGGAGATTAGCGTGTACAAACAGACAAACAGACAAACAGACAAACAGACAAACAGACATACAGACAAACAGACAAACAGACATACAAAAATTTTAAAAATTGTAGATTCGTACTCAGTTACTGTTTTTGAGTCACTCTAGATTAGTTTTTGGTAAATATACTCAATGTACAGACAAATTCATTTTACTGTTTTATTATAGTATAGATTATAGTATAGATAATGTCATTATGACCAAAAAACATTTACCCTCGTTTCGAGTCGGGTCGAAAATATTTATTTGTTGACTTAATACTACCTTATAATGATACCAGGTAATTTGATATCCAATTCCTTCTATCCAAAAATCGATGAGCAAAATTTTGTAGTGTTTAGGTTTCTTGAGGCGGTAAAAAATACTGACCCAACACCAGGATGCGTAGCTTTCAGTTTATTGACTATAAAGGATTTTTTACAGTTTTAGCATTTTTGATCGACGAACTTGAATGGCTTAGTTGTAAACAAACTTACTTCCTCACTGGATGTGGCGTCATAGTTGGATCTGATGCTTCTTGACTGACCGGCGTCTCGACAATCTTACGTCGGATAAATGATGGATACCAATCGATCGAGACCTGATTCGGGTTGTTTATCATAGTGGTATCTAAAAAAATATGTCTCTTTGTGATTATTGAAACATTGCAGTCAAAAAGATTACATATTTTTCGAGTTAGCTCGTAAAAGATAACGATGACAGTCTTCGGGCTAAATACTAGCTAAGCCGCGAGCGAATTTTAGTGACGACATGCATTAATTACAATTTATGCCAAATTTACACCTGAAGAATAGACTTTAATGATCTAGTTAATGGCGGATATACAGAACATAAATCTCTCCTCTAGTGAAAATAAAAAAATAAAAATCTGTTATCTGTGTGACGAGAAACAAATATTCGTCTCAACTTTACCTGTTGGGGACGCAGATGCTAAACGAGTACACTTACCAGAATTACCATTTCGGGGACCCTCATTGCTATCGGCCATGGGGCCTGTGTTAACTGTAAGGCTATCCTCAAACGAAGAACTGTCAGTGCCACTTCTCGCTTCCCCGCGCGTTCCCTTGAGATAGAGGACACTTTTCAATCCCACATTCGTTATCTGTTTGTTGATAATTGGGGTATCTGAAATTAATTTGCAGAACAATATTTTCCCCTCCCTCTTGTATACGTTACAGTTTTCATTATAATCCGTCCAGCCGTTTAGCAGGAATTCAGTGAGAAACACACGTAGGTACGCTGTCTTTTTACATACATATTAAGAAGATGATGCAATAAATATTTATTGATAGGATTGCTATTAGGTATTTAGGAGAAATAATAAACAATGGGTGAATGTTCCAAATAATGAAAGTTCTACAAAAAAGTTACCCCTCGGACCGCTGCATACTACGTCATCATTAACTTTGATCGACGTGATTTGTGGCAACGGGCTTGTGACGGGGAAGTGCACTGTATAGTCGATCGGCTTGCCATCGTTGAACTGCTGGATGAGGTCATCTTTTACTCCTAAAGGCTCCAGCTTCCCTATATAACTCTGAAAAAATATTACATGGCAATGAATACTCAATTAGTCTAGTTTTCTATCCATACACAAGCAACCATGTACAAGTGTGGACCATAACAAGTTATCCTGGAGCAACAAAAAAGTATACCGGGATGAATTTTTTCTAAATTAGGACCCTTCATTTAAGCTGCAAACATGCAAATTTTCATCTAAATAGGCCCGAGGATTTTGGAGTCTTTACACTAAGTTTACCAGTTATTCCGCGGAAGGGGAACCGTTTTCCGAGATAAAACGTAACCTTTAATCATCCTCGTCATTTCAACTAATGCAGACATGCCATTTCATCAAAATCGGTCCAGTGGTTTCTTCATTTTAACCTGGTATCCCGCAGGAACAAAGCAGTTTCCTGGGATGGAAAGTGTGTTGGAATCATACCCGTTGACCTCTAACTGTAGTACATCATTGTGCTATTGTTCACCATTTCCACAGCGTACGTGATATAAGTTTTTTTTGGTATTTTTTCACATATTGGGTTGCTTTCTAAGTTATAATAAGGATCCCTAACGTTTTTGAAAATATTCTAAAGCATGTTACTTTGTGATAACGTAGCGTGCTAATAAAATGTAAAAATGATTTATATCAGTCTAGTAGTTTTGAAGTGTATTCGATACAAACAAAGAATTTTTCCTCATACTTAAATGTATGCTGGAAAACCCCCCCCTCTTGCGCAGCCGGGTACAAAAAGTTACAAGAAAAAACAAATCTCCAAAGCTAGTGGTATAGTTATAACATCAACCAAGAACCAGAACAGTTTTTTATTGCTTAAATTAGCAAATTAATAGCAATTTTGATGGAAGCAAAAGTTATAGGCAGGTAGGAATGATGAATACCTTGTCTTTGAAACTTGTTTGATGATTGTGGCCTCGAGAATTGTTGACTAACCAGGTAATAATTGCATAAAATATTGTAATATCACGGGAATTACCAACAATATTGTGCTTATTATTGATACAACTTCCTACATAAGTTGATGCAAAAATACTGAAGAGATTTTAATGGAACAATACAATAATATAACTAATATGTTATTTATACATAATTGTAATAAAATTGAAAGTTGGGGGGCTCTGTTTCTCTGTGTGTATGAAAGAGCGTCACGTAAAAACGACTGATTTGACAGAACAATGGATGAAATACAAAATAATCCTGAACTCGGGCGGGGCGTTATTTAGGCTTTATTTTTTTATTGAAATCAGTCCACTCTATCAAAAGTTATTAAAATTTAAAGTTTGTATGGGATTTCTACGTTTCTACTATTTGACGTGACTGACATTTGACGTAGTCAGCCATATTGAAAAAACAAACACCGAAGCGAAGCAAGGGCGGGTCCACTAGTTAATAAATATAGTTATGCCATGCACCTTTGCTTGCAGTAATTATAGTTTTCAATATGAACAGTCCAAATTCTGGCAATCAACGAAAGAAATGCAAAAGTTCAGGTCATCATTTATTTATCCTAGGGTTTCCACAAAATTGAAACAGTTGTTCTGTTTTTTATATATCCATAATAATATATTATTATTTTTAACCGATTGTTACCCCTGAAGAGGATGAATTTTCCAATACCTTTTTGCAGGTACTTTTCACAGTTTTATACTATAGTATAGGACGACAAAGTTACTCAGTTCTTTTACCGTAAAAAGTTGTAAAATCCATATCGTAATACCAATACAGTTAATATTAATTTATTTAATCCCTTCTTATAGGACATTTTGTCTTAAGTTATTATACCTACCTATATGTAATTATCTAACCTAACAACTTCTTAAATTCAACAATTTATCGTTACAAAAAATATTTTAAGTTTTGAATAAATAGATTGACTTGGCCATCGTATGATAACCAAGTGACCAAGTGTAATAAAACATCCCAAGTAATACGATTTAATGCGTTCCTGTTCTTTTAGAGTAGGTAACTATTTACGTACTAATTTCTAAAAACACAAGCTGGGAGACTAAAATCTGAGACATGTATTATTTAAACAATATGAATTAAATACACTTACCGAAGGAAGTATGTCAGCTATTGTAAAATTAACCAAAGTTGTTATCGACACAATTGGTAGAGATGGTTCTTTAGGAAATATATGTAACAAGCCGTATGTCCCGCTCTCATCTGTTTTATATTCAAAATACTTAGGACATGGTGACGGCGACTGACCGTAAAGGCCGTCCGGAAAAATTATTAATAAAAAAGTAATAAACAAAATATTTCGAGCTTTTTCCATATTGGATTTAAAAAGATATTGGATATTTTAAGATTGCTATATTTTAATTTTTAGCACATGGATCAGCGATGTAAGCGTCCAATCGACACGTAGGCCCGCTATATACTGAGTAAACTTTAAGAATAAATGTATATTAACAGATTAAATACAGTATTTGGTGTATGGATTATCCTCCTTTTACGGTCAGCAGATTGTAATGATCGCTCTTTGTCACCGCTATAACGACAATAGCATTCAACCTCGCTTCTTCCCAGCTAGATTCAGATTCTGAATTCTAGATGCCGATACCAGACGTTTTCATCCAGCTATTAGGCTTGACTGAAAATGAAAACCGTATTTTTGTACTTTGAAATGTCATATCTACCTACTTATTTGCTTAAGTACCGACCACTTCCATGACCCGTACACACGTTAACAAAATTCAATACGTCCATAATGCAAAAGAGAAGTAAAGAGTTCATTTTACATTTGCGGTATGATGACAGTTTGACTTCTTTTACAATGCATCCCTTTCTATCTAATGAACTTAAATTATTTTGCTTTTCTTACAGCTATCACTTGTTGTTTCCTTCTTATCGACTATCATTGGCAAATGGTAAAATGTTTTTACATTCGAAATTTTGAATTCTCCAGTGACGGTTACGCCCAAAGATTACGTCAGTTTTGTCTGAAATGTTTCTTATAACAAAAGTTATGACGTCGTTGCTTGGTTCATAATAATATTTTATCATGTGCGTATCACCAAAGGGCGGTATAGTAATTCTAGAATAACTAGTTTTTTTTTGGATCACTATGGTTTCACTACCTTACCACCTTATAGAAGTACTAGCTTTTACCCGAGGCATCGCTTGCATTTTTCCTAAACATTATCTGTTACTTTTATTGCCTCCCAGCAGAGACGTTCTTTTTTCTACGTCTTTGCCTCCCAGAATATGTGTACAAAGTTTCCTGATGATTGGTTAAGTAGTTTTCGCGTGAAAGTGATAAACAAACTTACGTTTGCATTTATAATATTAGTAGGCAATAGATTATCCTTGTCGTAGTAGCTACCCTTGGATAACGAAGCCGTTGGTCAAATTGTACAAAATCCAAAATTCCAATTACTATGTTACCTAACTTTTCAACTGAGTTGAGTACACTTATTATATTACTCGGAACGCGTTGTCTGTCAGACAAGCTATGAGATGGTAAGTGGTCATCGTCGCCCAAAGACATCAGTAGGTAGGTACCTATTTTTAGAGTCGATTAAAAAAAACAATGCAAGTCAAATTTTGGAAACAAAACTTTATCATGGTGCGAAGACAATTATTACTTCATTTATAGATTGTACACATAAACAAGACGTAGGTAACTCATTTATTCTTACGTTTGTCCTATAGTATTCAAATTCCTGTAGTAGTTTTGGCATTATTACGTCACCACAGCGAAATTTTTACAATAAAACGATTCTAAACTGTAGATAGGTAAGGCTTTCTAATCGTTTCAATAATAAGCAAAATCTAAATAGTGTATTATAATTATAATTTAAATATAATGTACCTGCAGTAACTGTAGTTCTTTGTACCTAATAAGCTACACACTTTGTAGTAAGTACACAGTAAAAGATGAGTCTCTTTTTTATAGTATTGAAAATACAGTAGAAAGTTTGAAACTATCGTTTCAGTCACAAATAGGAGATGAATTTATTAATCAGTTTTCATGTTGTCGGAAATCCACGTCTGATATTGAGCTGCATCCGTGAACACGACGTATTCCTTGAGGTTACAATTGCTAGTATCTGTGTTCCAAGGTCTAAGTGACGTGGAGACAATACCACGAAGGGTCCAGCGACCATTGTATGGTAAGAAGAGCCCACCTCCGGAGTCTCCTGAGCAGGGTCCCGAACCGTTACGGTCACCTAAGAAA
>LGAG01000452.1:1063538-1074202 GCA_001278395.1 Lerema accius | reverse complement strand
GTAATGACCGACGCTGTCACCCGAATGTTACATTCTTAATACTACAACTGGTAATGGTAATTTATAAAAACGTTTCGCGTGAGAGTAGCTTATCTACTCGTTTTTTTTTGTAGGAAACTACTTTTTGCATAGCAGTGATAGGCTAGTGGTTTGCACATTGGTCTCCCGAACCGGAGTTCCTGGGTTCGAACCCCAGCACGCAACTCTGGTTTTCTAAATGTGTGTATTAATTTATCACTTGCTTGCACATCTGAGAGGTTTCCAGAAAGTTCTCAGAGGTGTGTTTACTCTGGCAATTCGCACTTGGCCAGCGTGGTTGACTATAATAGCCTGTATCCCTCACAGGGAGGAGACCCGATTCGAACAGTGGGACAGTTATGAGTTATGATGATGATGATGGTGACTTTCTTACATGTAATGAAAGTAGTAATCATTAATAATAGGTATTAAGAATAATTCTCTATTGACTTTTGAAGATTAAAATCGGTCTAATTTTTCACATTTTACGATACTCGTAAACCTCATGAACATACCTACTCATAACTGTATTGTATGTTGTTAAGTATTTATTGTGAGCAATGATTTTTAAACTAAGTAGTACCTACCTACTCCCAAAACCTAAAAAAAAATTAAATCAAAATATGCCTTTTACAACTAATATTAAATTATAACAGGTTGTTATATTTGAAATGTAGAAATACCAGCTCTGTAGAAATTTGGCAGTCACATATTTACAAAATGTCTTGTTTTTTAATAATTCACATAGTTCATTTTGGGCGTTCGCTTTATTCGAATTTCGAATAAGTAAGCATAAAAAATGATGACAGGTTGGAGGAAAATGTTTTACTAATGTTTTTTGTTGTTTTCAAAACTTGTTAAATTTAGCAAAATAATTACCACTGGTCATCGTAAAATAACCTGTTTAGATTTCAAAATCTCTGCGCTGTAATCGAATGTTATAAGAACTTAAGAAGTGTAAACCAAGCCAAGTTTGTTATTAATATAATAATAATATTACTTGACTAGGCACGAACATGACCAAGGGGAAGAGGAGGCCAACTACCTACGAGTATTATTTATAAATTCGTGTAGTCTATTATTAATATTTTGTAATTACCGTAAAATCATCTTTACATTATTACATTTACATTATGCTTATTGCCTATACTAATTTCGCCGGTTTCGCAATATTTTTTATTGCTGCTCTTCTCCTTTTCATCTTGGCGTGATGTTATATTATAGCCTATACTAAGCCTTCCTCGATAAATGGACTATCTTAAACTAAAAGAATTTTTCAAATCGATCCAGTAGTTTCTGAGATTAGCGCGTTCAAACAATCAAACTAACAAACTCTTCAGCTTTATATTATTAGTATAGATAGGCAAACCTAAGTACAATTTACAATTTTTTGTATCCTATCGCCCTAACACATTGGGCATCGGCTACCCTAGCGCCGTTCACGTGACATCTACAAATAACCGTAGTAGCAAATTAAACAAGTACTCGTATACCAGTAACCAGCTGTTGCTGCAATGAGATGCAAAAGGTAAACCTATCTCCCTTTCTGAACAGCTTAAGTGGCATTAAGTTTTGTACTCCGGTCATCGCCCTTTTCTTGCATCTTCCTCACGAGACCATGTAACTGATTTATGAATATCCAAGTAGGTATAGGTATGGTAGGAGGAAAATTTTTTCATACAGTTGAAACTTGATGTTAAATGAACTTTTGTGCCAGTTTACAAACCCGAACGGTAATGACTGCACTTACCGTTACTATGTCAAGAGTTTTAAAAGAGAAAAAGGAAGTTTACATACCATACAGGTATTGATACATACAAGTAGGTACTGTGAAAAGGGAAAGATAGCACTGTAGATTGAAAAGTGATTTCCTTGGGTTTTAATCTGTGGATCTACACCTAAATTATAAGGGAGAACATAACAATCACATCCCCTAAACTCGTAATATGCGAGTTACATGCGTAGGTACAACCACAACTACCACAAGCACATGAGAATTGAAATAGGGTCTAGGAGAGATTATTTTGACCATAAACTAGGCTTGGGTCTCGTTTCATACTGTGAGGGTACAGGCCATATTCCATCACGCTGGTAAAGTACGGATTAGCAGACTTCACACACCTTTGGGAACTTCTTGGGAACCTTTGGGAAGGGACTCTCAGGTATGCAGGTTTCCTCATGATGTTTTCCTTCACTGAACCAAGTGATCATTAAGTTCGAACTCAGGAACTTTCGTTCGGTACACCTCGTCCTACCTACCAAGACCTAGGTCTAAGTTCTTAGGACCTAGGTTCGACCCTCTAAGTCATCACTGTAAATAGCACTGCTATAATAAGTTACTTATTAATAATATCTTAGAATAACAGTTTTGTCTGTAGGAATGTTGTTCATGACGATAAAACCTGTCTAAATGGCGTCCTCTCGTGAATTTATTTGAATTAGGAAGATATTATAATACTTAATTATGTATCTTTATTCATATCACGTGAATCACCCACATACGTATATACGCTACATACCTATTTAGCGGTAAGGTGCGTTACGTAGTGATCATAAATGCGATGCCATTCCTTAATGACAGCTTTAAACACCGATATCCGTAGGTACAAACATTGTATTATTACTTATTAATTACCGTACTTAATAATACTTAAGTACCTATATTAACATAGGAACTTCGTCTACAAGTACCTACACAAAATAGCAATAGGATTCAACCTAGTGTACAAGTGATGATATCGCTATACGACACTATCCGAAATCGTTTCTGATTTAGGTACTTATAACAAACTTTGACGTAAAAATATTGTCGTAACAACTCATAAGGCAAGTATGTCTTTATCTAAGTAGAGGGTAACGGCATTTATAGGTAAACGAGCTGTTGCCCGCAGCTTTGCTTGCGGAAATTATAGTTTTGCGGTGATGTTTACTCCCTTAAGGGTTGATTTAAGAAAATCGTTGAATAAGGTTCTTCATCCTTTTCAACTATACACCCAAACACGAATTTGCAAACTGCTTGCTTTAATTTTTTTTTTAATTTTCATACAAACTTTCATCCCCTATTTCCCCTTCTTAAAGTGGGAATTTCCAAAAATCCGTTCTTAGTGCTCCCCTACACTCTAGAAGGAACCTCTGTGCCAAGTTTCATGCTTCTAGGTCTATCCGTTTAGGCTGTAGCGTGTCTGTCAGTCAATCAACATTTTTATTAAGTATGATAGTTGACCTTTTTTTCATACTCATGTAATATTATAGTATTACTAGTAGTATTAGTAGATCACCCGGTTCGATACTTAAGTTCGTCAACCTTTAGCTTAATAATAATATTAAGAAAGTGTATTGAAATTGATAATTAAAAATTAGGCATGCTACATGGAGTTATAAATTAATTTATTGAAAAAAGATTATGAATATATTTATGTTTATGATGCTAATTTGAAATTTAAGCGGACCGCAGACCGATCTTTATCGCCGGTTTGCAATGTCTCATAAGCAAAAAAAAACCCATTGGGGCCGTCCCCTTTTCCTCCATCTTGACTGTTAGATCTGTACGTATTTTGTGAGCTCAAGAGACTTAGGTATATAGTGTACATGCTACAATTATTTATGAGGCATTTAACATGGAATTTTAAGTGTAAAAATTAATGAAAAGGAACCTACATGAAACACCGTTACCTACTCATTATTAGTTTAACAGAATCTATTCTTTATATATTATTTACATAATCATCTATTTACTATGTATCGATGTCTACTTGTTAATTTTATTTCTTCAGGACTTAGGTACCCGTTTCCATCTAGTCCTTCAAGCAACTCTACCAAACTCTACAATTCCAAATTCGGTGTCTAATTGCAACAAATACTTCGCGAAATTTACGTTTTTATTCACCATTGTTGATTTTTTACTTTGGAAGTGTTTTTATAACTTGTATGACTAATCTTACCTCTCGAGTTAGTAACCAAAACACACCGTAAAATGAATCGAAACAAACTGTTAAACTTACCGTAGGTAGTTCTGTGGCTACTGTAAAATTAACCGAGGTAGTTATCGAGTTAACCCGTTCCTTCGGGAACACATGTAACAACCCGTACTTTCCACTTTCATCGTTTTTGTATTCAAAATTATCAGGACATGGCGACTGAGTATATCGACCGCGGGGATAAAATAACAATAAAATACTTATAACTAAAATATTTTGAAACTGTTCCATATTAAATGTTTAAAAATACCCTAAATTGTATTTTTTAACACGAGGTCCACATTGTGACTGCGAATTAAACGCCCAGCCGAGACTTCGACCCGCGATATACTGGCGAAACGAGATGAATAAGTTTAAACACGTTATTAATGTATGGATATAAACATTATCCTCCTTCTATGGTCAGCAGATTGCTTTGATTCCTGTTACCGCTCTAACAAAAGAAAACGGAAAACATGACAACAACCAAGAGGGGTTTTTCTAAATCATATTTTCTAGTTTCTTCGTGCACGAGATTAGTTTGCAAAGCACACACTGTTCTTAAATCGGCAATGTAGAGTACCGTAATTAACTGAATTACTTGTTAATTTACTAAGTTATTTAAAATCTTGAATTTATTTGTATTACTGACGTGATTTTTTTATAGTATTCCTAAAACCTTCCATTTAAATGGCAGCGAAAGATACTAGATTGTACCAAAAATAGCACTAACTGATCTTAATATTTCACAAACGCATCCCTAAATCGAAAATATCGACTTAAAAGTAATTTATGACTTATTAAAAGCGATTTTTTTTTGTTATAATAAACTTCTCACAACTAGGGTTGCCGCCAGATAAATTGTCTTAAAATAAATAAAGCTATTCCTTATTATAATTAATCGCAATACATGTAATAATATGGAATATCTAAACTGCAGAATTAGAAATATTAAAAGTATATTATGTTGAGGAAAAATACAGACTGAGTACAGCGTTGAAATATGCGGCCGTTTATCGCGTCAAAAGAACGGGGTTTTGGTATTTAGGGATTTCCACATAAATAGGTACAGATACATAATTATTTCATTTCATTATAAGTATTTTTAATTACTTACCGTGGATACAGTAAGTAGAAAATGTATTACCTAATGATAATTTTCCGTCCCAATTTTTATGTTAATTGAGCTCAGCTACCTTGCTAGCTCATTGATAGCTAACAACAAAAATAGAGAGGAACCATAGACAATCACGAGCTACCCTATTGATTGGGATTGGAAGAATAATGGTGGTATAAGCATAAGGTAGGGCATAGTAATTATTGATTAATCTAGGACTGCCACTAACCGCAGTCCTCCCGTCCAAATGCCTCGAATAGATGTAGAAACACCATTAAAAAAATGTTGTAAGTTATCGAGCTCTTTTTAAAATCAATTATGAGATTACATGGTTCGTAATTGACTCCACGCCCTACTTTAAATATATACCTACATAATGTTATATCTGTTTACATTAAGTACCTATTGATAATAATTATTATTTAGGTAATGTATAATTTGTGAATTTACGTATTTCATTCTCAATTACTCAGAAGATTTTTTCGATCAGATGAAATTATATAAAAGAATTAAAAAGTAAAGGTATAATTAGGTAGGTACAAAATTCACTTTTCGATGTACCTACTTTAGTAACACACAATAACACGATCCTACCGTAGGTAATAACACTATTATTACGATATTTGAGTAATGCTTGTACAATCTAAATATAAAGCCTTCCTCATCAGTGTGGCTCTCACAAACGATAAAATTATTGTTCAAATCCGGCTGATAGTACTTACCAAACATTGGCGTGTTGAAAAAAAACAAAGAACCAAACTATCCAAACTTTAGTAAAGTATAGTTTATGACATCAGCAAGATGCGACATGAGAAAAACTTGTTTAGAATCAACATTTTTATTAAAGACTTGAATCATGACCTTTTAATGTAGTTCAATTTGGCGCTAAAAACCAGTCATTCGAGCTTTGTGTATAGGTATGTTAAGTACCTACCTACCATTAGGCAGTTGTCAGGGAATACCCTGGACCTCGATTCAACTAATTTGCAAATGCATAAATCGAGTCTTATTTGTGTTTTGGCTGAAACAATTTACACTTTTAGCATTGTGTTGATAGTGTTGAATTGAGATAACATCGTTTAATAATCCATCTCTACTAGATAATTTGCTATGTACTTCAAATCCGTCGTTATTTGTAATTTTAGCACTTAAATCGATGATCTATCATTGATAAGGTATAATTTTTTTACAGAATACTTAGCTAATTTATCAATATGTTATTTGACTGCAATTTGATTCTCACTATAATAGAAGACGCTTTAGTTAATTTAGATTTTAGCAGAATCGGGGCCCCGTTTCGATAAATCTGCGTTTTGCTATTCATGTTCTTTAGTCGCATTTATAACATACATTCAATACCGTACCTCATAGTAGTCTTTGCCGTACTTACTTACTTCTAACAAATATTCAATCACGGAAGAAAGAGATAAGTACATTCCTTGCTCTGTGTATTCAATACTTACATACACATACTGTTAAATTAAATATTTATAATTGCCAATTGACGCCAAAAGATGGCAGTCACAAACTACAGATGGCAGTGGCCTCTATAGCAATCCTAGCCTTGTCTGTGCTACATAGCATAGATTAGTAATATTGTTATAAAAGTTTATTTATTGTTTATAAAAGGTTTTATTTATTTATAATTTACAAATAATATTTCATTTCATTTATTTGCTATTGATTATTAATATGTACGTATTGAAAATCTGGCATAATTATACTTTAAACTTTTTGCAGTGGCAACACAACACGGAATATATAAAGTCTGTGGATTCTGGGACTAACAAAAAAAACCATAGTCTATCAATGATGGACGTTCTTGCGTTTTCAGTTTTCGGCGCTTTAACATAGTTTACTTTATATTAATAAAAATGTTTGTTTAAAAGACTGAATTTTAACGTTTTAGTGATATAGAAAATGGTAACGATTGTCGACGATTTAGATTCTTTAACATTGCAAGAGCAAATTTTCAAGGATGTGAAGTATTACATCTCTGGTGATGTCTCTGAAAGGGTTTGTTTTTGTCGTTTTTCTTGTTTATTTTTATTATGAAGGTGGCGTGCGGTTAAACCTGTTTGTTCTTTTATTGTAATTACAGATTATGCTCCTACTTCAGTCAGGCGGGGCGGAGAACACAAAGTATTTCTCTGACTATGTCACTCATCTAATTTGTGGGCAGAATGCCGCTGACACGGACCTCGATGAAGCACAGGATATCTACCAGATCCCTGCTGTAACGGAAAACTGGGTTCTAGCGTGTGCCCGGCTCAAGAGATTGGCGAGTCCTAAACCCTATTTTCCTAATAAGAACAAGATATTCTCGAATACCGTTGTTTGTATCGCAAGGGTGAGTTCGTCGGATTTGAAGACGCTGTTCGCGCTCATAACATATCATGGTGGCAAGGTTAAGTTAAATCTAAACTCTCAGTGCACTCACCTCATATGTGGTTCTGCTGTGGGCAAAAAATATAGTGCAGCACTTACTCTGCCTGCTCATAAAATTAAAATTGTTACTCCTGATTGGGTGCTTGAAAGTATACGGGCGAGAATACAGGCTGTGGCTGAGGTGTTCCACCCCAAGCTATTGATAGTGCCTCAACCACCACCCAAGTCAATGGATCGTATTAGTGCCATTACAGGGTTTGATTTTGAGGAGGGTATTGCAAAAAACGAGGTTCCTACTCAAAACATGACGGAAAGCAAAGATGATAGTACACAAGCACTGCTAGACAAATTAAAACAAAGAATGCCATGGAATCACCCACCGTCAACTGCTAATTCGTCGGTTGTGATCACTTCGGGTGTGAACTCTATGGGCTACACTACTGCCATGTCCACTTCCAGTATTATAAGTAAGTCTATTCCTCCAGGAATTGTTACACAGAATGTTCAAATACAGGGTAGTCAAGCTAATACACAGCTGATTCAAAAGTTTGGTCAGAACACCATTGCTCAACAAGGGGGCATCACTGTACAAAGTCAACAAGCCAGCTTGCAACAGCAGCAACAACAGCAGCAACAGCAACAGCAGCAGCAGCAACAGACCTACCAACCTCAACAGACTCAACAACAACAACCTCATGGACTGTCTGCTATTCACATTCAGCAACAAAAATTGCTGCAGCAACATCAACTTCGAATGCAAATGCTGCAGCAGAAAGCAATAGGAAATCAGCAGAATCAACAGGGGTTCTCACAACCAAATGTGTCTGTGTCACAAATAAATCAGAATATATCTAATCAAATACAACAACACATACAAAATAACCAACATCATATACAACAATCACAAACTATAAGCCAGAGCCCCACAACATCTATGAGTTCAGCTCAGCAGCAGATTGAAAATATAAGCCAAATGTTGAGTCAAAGTGCTAATAACTTGCAGCAGGCTCAGTTAAATCAACAAAATATGGCTATGAAACAAAGTTTAACGCTTAGTCAGCAGAGTGCAGTTCAGAACATTGCTCAACAACTAGCACAGTCTACACAAAATCTACAACAAAGTCTCCAGAATGCAAAACTCAATCAAAGCTTAGGTCAAAATCAAGTGATAAACCAACAGCAAATTTTAAATTCTGGTCAGCAGTTGAGTTCTCAAAATCAGGGCTTAATTCAACAACAGACTGTGCAATCTTTAACAAATCAACAGCAAAATGTGAACATGGGTGTTGTGAATCAACAAGGACTAGTGACATCATCACAAGGCCAATCGGCTCAGAATGTTCAACTCAATCAGCTTGTTGGGAGTAATAATCAGCAGTCAGTTATCGGACAACAGATCCAAACTGTTCAACAGAACATTCAAAATCAGCAAAGCGGCAATGTACAAGTACAGGGTGCATGGAGGCAGCAGAATATACAAATGGTTCAGAATGTACAAGGTCAGCATCAAATAATTAGAAGTCCATTGGTGCAGTCACGAAATCAGAACCAAGTAATCCTCCAGCAGCAAATTATGCAGACGCAGCAACAAGCTCTCATAAGCAACCAACAGCAGCAATTGAGCCCACAGCATACAATCCAACAAACCCCACAGCAAATTCTACAACAGTCTATTAACTCTCAAGGACAGACAATAAGCCAGACTCATCATCAAATACTAGTTCAGAAACAGCAGTTGCTGAATGGAACAGGGCAGCAGCAGATTGTTCAAACACCGCAACAAGTGTTGATTAATCAGCATACTGGACAGCAACAGATCTTGGTACATGGCAATCAACAAGTAACATTACAGGGAGGACAGCAAATTGTTTCTCAAAGTCAAATTGTACATCAAGGAGGGCAAATAGTCAATCAAGGTGGTCAGCAGATAATTACCCAAGGTGGTCAGCAAGTTTTGTCGCAGGGAGGCCAGCATGTAATAACTCAGCAGGGACAGCAACACCAGGTTGTTATTGCGCAGTCCTCGCAACAAATTGTTACTCAGTCCGGACAGCAAATTATTGGGCAAGCGGTTGGTCAATCTCAGCAAGTTTTGTCGCAAGTCCCCCAATCACCACAGCCGGGGTCTCAGCTCACTGGTGGAGGAATTCAGCAGATAATCACCCACAGTGGTGGTCAACAGATTGTGTCACCTGGTGGCCAGCAAATAGTACAAGGAGGACAGAACGTTGGTTGGCAGCAACAACAGTACTTGCAGCAACGACAACCCATTGGACAACCTGGAACTGTTGGACCTAGGGTGAGGCACTAGTACTACTTGCTAATTCACTGTAAACCACCTATCCACAAATATTAATTATTAAAATAAAAAGCAATAAGTATATAAAAAATTCATATCAAAACCGATATAAATCTAGGTGTCATGGTCTGCGGGCAGCGGTGGTCGTCAGCTCATCCACTTGGATGCGCAAACGCACGCTCAGCTACAACAGATGGATCCTCAGCAGCGGGCCATGTTTGTCGCGCAGTTGCAGAAGCGGCGCCACCTCTCCATACAGAGGGCGTGTGCGTTGGCTCAACAACAGGTACTTCATCACTACTGTCTTAATTTATGAAGTAACAATGTTTTTGCAACAAATGATTGATGAAGACACTGTATAGTGGACTTTGTTGTACAGTGTATACTTGTATATGTTATACTCTTCTGTGTAGTCAATAAATCCCTTAAAATTGATTAACTATTAGAAATGTCAATAACAATTGGTAAGAAACTATAACCTTTGACACTTAATTCCAGCAACCAGGCGTTGTGGCAGGGTCGCCGGGGGCGCAGTCTCCGGCGGGAGCTCCACAGAGTGTAACTTTCATCCGCAGCCAGCTTCCGCCTGGCCTCTCTCAGCAACAACAGGTAACTTTGTGCTATGGTGTAACAATAAATAAATTACTTTGCTTATTATATACTTTTGTCACATACCCAGTCCACCAAAGACCCGTTTACTCAAAATTGGGGGAAAGGAAGATCTTTTATTAAAATATTGCCTATGTCACCCTTAAAATCGAGACAAATCCATTGACGACAAAAATTTTAAAATCCTCGTGTCTAGAGCGTGGTAAAGAATTGGATATACATACATACGCTTTTAAAATAAAAGTTGCGTCTCTTTGTCAAGGTACAATGGCTGCAG
>LGAG01000452.1:1009031-1032511 GCA_001278395.1 Lerema accius | reverse complement strand
GAGTAGCCATTAGTGTGTAGTGTACACACAGAGTAGCCATTAGTGTGTAGTGTACACACAGAGTAGCCATTAGTGTGTAGTGTACACACAGAGTACTAAGTCGTGTGCAGTGTAGGTACTCACAGAGTACCCAGTAGTGTGTAGTGTACTCACAGAGAGGCTCTGTTCCACGGCGTACTTGTCGGCGAGGGCCTGGTCCCGCTCGCGCGACAACCGCTCCTTGGCCGCGCGCTCTCGCTTCAGTTCCTCCTGGGTCGCTTGCACCTCGCAGTCGAACTTCCGCTGCCGTTTCTCCAGCAGGTTGTTGCGGCATGTCTGACGAACATTATGCAAATAAGTTTAAGTAAGAATAAATATATAAAGCTGTACACTTATAGCCCCACAGTAGCATTCCTTGTGTTGTAGGTGCATGGACAACACAGAAACACAAACATACCTACTACACCCAGACCGAGATCAGAAATTTAAATTGATTATATTATTATAATTTCGGCTCCTCTAGAAATCGAATCCAGGACCGTTTGAACGACGATACGGCGTGGTAACTTAACAAGAGTGGTTCTCGATGTGAAATAAAAAATATGTTCGAAAAAATATATTCATATAAACACAGAGTATTTTTTAATAATCCCGATTGTGTTAAAACTAAAACGCAATTTAAAATAACAAAACTATATCCATCTTGTTAAAGATGAATAAGTATGCAATTTTATGGTCCAAAGCGAGTCGTCAAACCAGTATTTACCAAAACAATATCTCGCGTCCAGACCGGCCATATTAAAGACTACCACCTGCCAAACCTGATTCAATATCCTATTGCCAGATGTGACGGGATGTAAGAGACTGTTTAGTTCTCCTTGCTTCAATTGTAATGCACTGATGTTATTACATATTTCAAAGTTTCCGTTAAGTGATTGGGTAAATGAGCTTCGCTTTATTTACCTATCTAATAGATTACTACATTTTTTAAGAAATAATGCACTAAAGCTGTGTTTATTTCCAAAAGTAATATATTTAAGCAGATCACGAATTTCTACAAATTAATACCAATGTTGATGATTTCCCAATAGTTCAGTAGGTACAGCTTGGTAAAACATCTAATATAAAATACATTTCATTGCAATCAGTATACAATTATCGTTACACACAAAATTCAAATTACATAACAACAAGGATAAAGACTCACATTTCTCACCAGACATAAACAATGCGACTCATCTGTACGTGGGCGGCTCATAAATTACTTTACGACAGACTATAGTTAGGCGGAGTTAATGAACATAATTGGGATTGCACAAATTATATGAATCATATGTTTGCTCTCCCGCATCCTACTGAGATATGTATAGTTGAAGAACATAAGTAACTATTTGTAAGAAAATAACTAACATTTTAAGTATAGAATTAAGTATAAGCATTATAGAGGAGGTGCTTAATCCATGTTATTGCTAAATTTGAAGACAGCAGATGCACCATGTAAACACCCAAATTAAAAGCATGTAATGTCGTTATCGCCACCTGGCTTAGCCTGATTTATTTATTTCATAAATGAGATATTAATCCATCAAAGATTGTAACTTAAATGACAGTTTCTACTATACTCATACTATCTTTCAAACTGATTTTGTTGAAGCATTTAAGAGAGACGTAAGTACCTAAGAACTAATAAATTTAGTTACATCCCTTAAAAATAGATAGATTAATAGAATCTGAAAGTAATTCGGCCAGGAAAGCAGTGATCAACGTTACCTGTTCGTCGAGAAGCGATCTGAGGTCCGCCATGTCGTTGGTGAGTTTCTGCAGCTTGCGTTTCCACTGCGCCGCCACCGCGCGCTGCTCCTCCACCTCCTCGTAGGCGTCTTGCACCTGCCGACAACCGACCACGTCTCAATACCACAGAACAGGAGTCAAACAGGAGTCAAAGACGTGACCAATAACAACCGACCACGTCTCAATGTATGAACTAAAGTAACAGTAGGTTTAAATACGTTGTTACTGATTACCGACCACGTTTGAGTATACCAGCAAATGGAGCTGCGAATAAAGACGTAGTCACCGACAACCGACTACGTCTCGTGGAATACGAAAAATGAAATAAAAATGTCGATGACATTTCGAAAAGACGTTAAAAGAACAAAGGTAGGTAGCCAGTAAAAAAGTGGATATAAAATAATAATAAAGATATAAACTATACGAATATAATATTAGTTGTAATCTGTTATATAACGGTATTATATAGAAAATATTTTAGAGTAGATATCTAATATTATAAAATAGTTTGCTCGCCGATAAATATAAACACCAGTTATCTTAATTTTATCTATTAATCGAGCGATTTGATTAAAGCTGAATCGTGTAATATCTGTGAAATCATTAAATTTTTCAAACCTTTAAGATTCACATATTCATTTGGCAAGTATGTATATTTCTATTTTCTTTGAAAACATTTAAAAAAAAACCTAATAACAACATACTAGTAAACATCGTATTAATCGAGAATAAATTGTACTTCAAATAAATCACATTTAAAATGATATAAAACTTAATAAGACAAACAAATAAAGTAATCTAGCCATTGCCATTAAATTAGGATATTATTTTGATTGGGAGTGCGCCAAAAAATAACTATCAAAAGGCAAAACGACTTATACATACTTGACATATTAAGTCTTTAGCCTGCACTTCGTCGCAGTCCTTCGCTATAAAAAGGTCACTCACCTCGTCACTTTCGTCCAACATTTTATCACTCGTATATCTATAATATTCACGACAAATTTCGATCAGAAGATCTCGTGAAATCACCTCATAATAACGTCCATAAAAATAATGAATGCGCTATAAAAATATGACGCTAATAGTCTTATTTGCATAACACTTAAATTTCACAGTTGAATTAATTTAAAAGAAAAAAAACATTATTACACCGTCATCACTAATCAAATTAATTTAGCAAAAACACTTCCTTCATTATAAATGAAAATTTTAATGAACTGAAAAATCACTGAAAATGTTTGACACAATTAAAAGTGTAGGTTTTCCAACCTGTGACTAACACACTAAACATTCGAATATTGTACTGATTTTGATAACATAGCATCTCCATTATCATCAGTTACATATATCTTACTATCTCAATTTGATGGCCGTATCTTTTCAGCGCTGGATCGAGGATCATCTGAGATAACTGTTCCAGATAATATTTTAGTTTTATATCGCGACCTAGTTTATCATTAATTTTTCATTTTGTGATCTATAATATTCAAAAACTATTTGATGTCATCATGAAAATTATTTACACATTTAAGCACCAAAAATAAGAAACTTTTGTTACCTTTTATTTGAATTATAAATTACATTTTTATTTTAAAATAAATATTTTATGACTAGTAATTAAATTAGTTAGTGGGCTGTCTAAGTGGCTGAGTGCATATTTGCACGTCATTGCAACACATTACAAGACGGTACTTAAATAATTTATATGACGAACAGACCAGATTGCCATATTGCATTAGTGGGTTAATCAAATCTAAAGCTGAAACCTCTATTAATAAATTTATGCTAAAAGTTTGTACCTACCTAATGAGAAGCATCGATTATAATTCCGCGAAAGTAATTTAACCGTTCACGATTCAATGGCCTGTTATCACTCTACATGGTTCATCAACGACATCATTAAAAAAGACCTTATTCCAATGTCAGAGAGTTGAGTTTACACCGCGTTACGAAAGTCAAAGATTCAACGTTTCCCCTCTCACCTTCTTCTCCAGCTGTTTCTTGACGGTGACGAGCTGTTCCAGGTCATCTTCGTGTTGTCTCCGCAGCTGCGCCCTCAACAGCTGGAGTTCGCGGTGCGCTCTCTCGAACCGCCGTTTGTATTTGTCCCCGCCGGCGCCGGTGTCGGCCTCGGAGCCTTCAGAGTCGGAAGCCTCAACGCCACCGTTCTCCGCCGACCGCCAGTGCAGGAGTTCCAGCTCTAGACGTTCCGAAGCCTGCAGACGAGAGACAAGTTCATTTTTTATGGACATTGGTATTGTTCGGAGAATAACTTATAAGAATTTTTGTTACTTAGAAGCTACAAAATGTTGGCTAACGTGTCAATGACATTATTTATTATTAACCGATATTTTAAGGCTTATGGTAGAATATTGCATATTAGCCAATGCGAGAGCATTTGGCGAGTTGCTTATAATCCACCCTCAAAAGCCAGTCATCGTCAATGGTATTTTGGCTAGTCAATTATGGCTTCTTTGTGCTGACCCAGATATAAATACTTAAATATTACATTTATGAATTCCATCAAACGTAAAGATTAAGTATGCATCAGGTTATAATTGCTTAGGCTAAGGTTTGATTAAGGTTCTAATGATTTAAGAGTATACATTTATAGAATAGCAGCCGGAATACCACTTATGTACTACGAACTTTTAACATTTATGAAAGTGACACGTTAAATATAAAATTATAATGGCTGACGAATTAGCCGAGACTGGAAAGCTTGATACTTATACCAACGTTTACAAAATGTAAATATAAAACGCAACATATGAAATGAGGTTAAAAATTCATCACAAACTCACGAATTTGTAAGTTCTTTGAATAAAATAAGATTGATTAGTCTGAGTTGCTATTTAGTGTTGTAAACTTTTCCGCTGATAAATAATGAATATTCAAAACAGTGGTGAGACTAGAGAAATTAAATATTGAAACTAAACAAAATAATCTCATTGATAATTTAATTATAGAATGAAAGGCAAAATTTTGTGCATTATTTGACATAGAGGATATTACATACATAATGCATTGGATGGGTACAATTACAATTTTAGAGTTTATTGTATCATTTTGCAGTAGCAAGAGACTTAGAACAAAACTATAACAAATTAGTTAGTCACAGATCATAGCAATTAATTTAAAAATTCGTAGGTTATACTGCATATTCGAGCTTTCCCAATGTGTTTGTTACAAAAAAAAAACATTTCTTCAAAAACACAAGACCACCCTTTAGTCAATAGGAAGCATCAAGTTCCCGCGTTAACCCTCCGATGCAAAGACAACCAACCTGCTGCAGTCGCTGGTTGTTAGTAACCAAGTCTCGGTTGTCTCTCTCGACGCGCAGTCGTTCAGCGGCCTCCGCGTCCGCGCGTTCGGTCGCGAGCGCGGCGGCGGCCCTCTCCTCCGCTAGCTCACCGCCCACTTCTGACAACTGTGGACAAAACAAAACAAACATTAACAACGGAAGAAAAGTTATAGATAAATCCAGCGACGGAAGATCACTTAGCTTTTTACAAGCATACCTAAAGTTAATAAATAGTCGGTTGAGAGAAGGCCCGCGTTACACACAATTTAACAAAAATGGAAGAAATACTTCAAGTCCAACTAACATAAACTGCAGAATCGGATTCTAAAATTTATTTTTCCAAAACATTTTACTTTCCTTTTTTCACTTTTCAACACAAAAATCGCACATACAAACGAAGCCAAATCTATTCTTATCACTTTCGGCGTAAAATGTTTTCCTGTGTTTGCAACGGACGTTTAACAGTATTATTTTAAACGACTTCCGCTGTATTCTTGCCCTTGAATTTAGGTGAAATAAATAAACCTATTCAAACTAGTATCGAGCACCTTGCATTTATTTATAGATGCGTTAATATATTCGGTATGAAATACGGTAGCATTCTAGCATTAGATAAATAGTGTTTTAGTTCGCAGCGAGTCAGTTAATATTAATCTTGATCTATTACCCATAATGTAAAACTACGCAGTATGATATTATCTATAGATCAGATGATATCGCTTTACAAATCTAAAATTGAAGTTCAGCCACTAAATCATAGAGGCATTATTAAAGTATAACCTTAAATCCATTAATGACTCATTGCGAGGCACAAATACTTTCCAATAACTAAGGGTTTTTGTGGTGGGGTTAGTGATCGTCCCAATTGATGAACTTTTTCGTCCGAAATGTGACTTTGCTAAATGACGACTTACATGTTCGCCTAATCAATTAGAATATTTTTGCAACTAGCGTTTACAATGTTACAACTACAATGATAGAAAACACTGACAATTGAATATAGTGAATGTTAGTTATAGCTCTAGGCCAAATCTCTATCGTGATTATTCACTATCAAACCCGCAGAGTACCGCCACAGGTGATACAGTAATTATCTTGTCAAGTAAACTGTCAATTAATGGATCTTATAAAAGCTTAATGCCGATCGGATGAGATAAGAATACTCTAAAGTTCACAGTCTTAAAAGTTGATGCGAAAATTGCGTAAGCCATATATTATAACTTTCTTTTTGTTAAACAAAAAGCAAAAGCCGATCATTAAAATGCCGTCGATATAAAAGCTTAATTAGATTACATGAAGATCGAAACGCAAGTCGACAATAAGGTATTCATGGAAAAAACTGAGACAAATCTTCCCTTCATATCTTGAACTGAATATTCGGAAATTACCATAGATATAAAGGGCATAATATTATTTACATGGCTATGTATAATCTGTCAGTGTATGAAGTGTTTACAATTTGCGTAGGTACTTCATGAATGAAGAATTAACAACGCGGCAATATTTCAGTGGGATGTGGTTAAAATTGGAACTGAATGACGCGGAGTGGGAGGTCCGACCATAACGACCGTATGATGGATGTGTATTGCTTGTGCTATTATTTGCCAAATACATATTTCAGTTAAAACCTTCACGAGCCGTTTGACGGCATTATTACAGAGCCACTGAACAAGTATTAAACACTTCCGCATCAGTTACAACTGTCATTGGAACCAGTGTCGTACGATGACGGACAGCCAAGAATCTCACGCATTTGTAAAAGTTATAGTAACTAGTCAACAATGAAGAAAAAATATTTGGCAAGCGGCCGCCGTCGATGCGGTAATCTCGAGCCAACGATCGCTAGGAAAGCGCCACCATTACCACTACTATTATGAAGTGGTCGGGAATTATTTATTGCAGAGTATGAATTATACATAAACATTACATTCTTTAGAATCTTGTGAGACTAGAAATAAAAATAATCGTTAAGATGATTCACCAACCTCGTCCATTTCGGACACAGTTGTCCTATCCTCAGAAATTCCTCGCGAAGATCTGCAAATGCTGCTTGCTCTGCTTCCACTTCGGCTAAACATGGTGAACCCTTTGATCATGATATTAGTAGCGGATTTAGATCTACCTAACCTTCTTTTTCCGTTACAATACATGTCTAGATCTGGATCATCTTTATGGCCTAATCTTCGCCACTCGTCCATGACATGGTCGGTTCTTTTGAGGAAGTTATCAATTTTCGAGCTTAAGTAATTTGAAGATGTGCCTTCTTCTAAATGTGCAGCTATAGGTTGGAATCTTTGTCTTACAGGCTGTTTCTTACATCCAAGTACAAATTGTAAGTTCGCATCAAAAACAACCGGAGCTTGTTCTTTCGATTTCAGTTCGCTTAAATTCACGCTTTCAGAAGGATCGCAGGTTTGAGGATACATCCTTCTCGGTGTGGGAGACCTATTGTATAGAGTAGAGTTAATGCTTGAACACCGAGATAATGGCACGTATGTTCCATTACTGCTACACGTCGAGTAGTGACTTGTCGTGCTCCTAATACTACTGTAAGATGAAGGACTCGGAGACCGCGAAACTAGTAGGCTGCTGTTAGATCCATGTCTTTTAGCTAATTCTGCAATAGATCCTGTTTCTACTGACAACGACATACTTCTCTTAAAAGATGGACTTGGTGAACGAGTCGTTAAATATTTCCCATTTTCTGGCTGGTAGTGCTGAACCGTATGTACTTCCTTCAAAGGTTTGTAATTAAATAGTCTTTTGCCATTTACGAGACTACTAGAGACTTTCGGCGGTGCAGTTTCTTCGAAGTGGATTGGCAGAGTCATAGATTTCTTCATCGGTAAAATCGGTCGTCCGAAAGGAGCTTTGGGTGGTTTCTTCGGTGTCGCATCCAAGATGGGTGGAGATAGGGGCCCGTTGGAATTCGGCGACAAAATTCCATTGCTGGTGGGATGAATGCCGTTCGTTTTGTCGTCAGGTATTCGAATGTTCAGATGATTGGAACTCATCCCGTTTACAGCGGGTGTGGTGGCGTTCGCGTGCGGCATGGTCGTTTACGCGTGGAAGCGCTTGCGTTTCCTACAGTAGCGGAAGTATTTCCCGCAGTGAAAGTCCAGTGCCATTTCACCGCCGCGTGCAGTATTATTGTCGCGAGCGGTTCGGGATGCGTCGAGACATCAGCATCGTTCGAAATAGAACCGGCGCGAGAGGGCTCCGCGAACGCACTGCGCCGGCTAACTCGGTCACCGGGCAGTCGCGAGCGCTCGACTATTTTAGTTTACGTAGATGTCGAAGTGCACATCCGACTCCAACGATAACCGTTGGACCTTCAAAATTCAGTTAACGACACAGAGTTTTGTTGATTCCACGAGAAGAAACCGTAAAGCCATCACGTGCGCTGAGTAAATGTTAATAAAATGGACATTACATCAAAGTAGAACGCAATATTACTGTCGGGACTGTGATAATTTCGTATATTTCAAATGAATTAGGTCACTTGTCAATAGAACAGATGTGTTTGACATCGCAGAATGCGCAGAAGCAGTCAGCCGGAAAGCAAAGAATATTATGAACGTAATATTTGTAGTTATAAAGATACTCCGGCTACGGTTGGGAAATTCACAAAAAATAGTTTAATTTTGTCTTTGATTATTTAATTACATCGTAACACACATAAAGAATTAACTAGTAACATAATTTCGAAACACCGTCTAGTCTAGAGAGTTCGGTGATTTAGCCCAGATTGTTTACAAGAGACCTTGCCAAATCGTTAACCAACGCATATAGAGATTTAAAACTTCTAGAAAATACTTAACCCTTAAGCCAGTCACGATCCCTAAAATATGAATTCGGACAATTGTTACAGCATTTACTTTTACGTAAGAGTCGCTTTAGGGATTTATGACGATAAATCAAATAGAATTACCGGTTACGTACGTCTTGAGTGGATTCCCAATTTGAGCAGTATATGCTTAAGACAGGAGAATAGGTTAAATATATAGGCAGGTAATTTTTTAAAATTACTAATTTATTTTACAGTCATTTGTTTAGACTTACAAGTTTGTAGTTTGTATTTTGAATTATTTGAACTTTGAATTTTAAATTACGCCCCCTCTTGACGACAACCATATTAACGGTTAACTGAAGTTGAGACGATTTGGAATAGGCTAAGTTTGGCAAAAACAATATTGGATTTGCCAAGAATTCGTGCTGACGTTAATAGTTGATGAGGATTTAAATAAATCGTAATATTACATCATAAAAAGTAGAATGCGGCGACCTTGATCTTAACCTACGTAATTCAAAATAATATTTCAATAATATATAATGATGACGATAAAACTTTTATACTATGCCAATAAGCCTTTAATTTGATTTGAGGAAACGTGTGATAACATTTATATTAATACAAGTGTATGTTAAGATGAAAACGAGAAAACTATGACAATGAATATTCATTGAAGTCAAATAATTATTTTAGTAAAGATTCTCACCGGAAATTATATGATAATCATAGGACACAAAAATTTATGATGTAGCGTTGTTTTATTTCAGTATTCATTGGATACAAAAGTATATTAGGTACTATCATCTAGTAGGCGCTTGGAATTTGGATCAATCTAAGACCTAATAAGAATTTTAAAAATAATCATGTATATAAAATATAAAATTATAATTGTAGTACAAATAAATTTAAACCAAAATTACACGAACATTCTGAAATTCTAGGAAGACGGTATTAACATCGCACTCGCCATAATCTGTTCCTGTTTATTATACGTACTGATAACTGTTGCAGAGTTCGTAATATGTTGGTAAGGAAATGTTTATTTAGAGGATAAACATTAGGTATATGCACGGGATTTACGCAACATTCTACATATTTATTAGAAAGTTGAAAGCAAAATTGTATTCATTTCATTTAGTGAAGACAAAATTATTTTATCAGGTACCAGTTTACTTTCAAGGCATATTTTACATCTCATAACCAAGAAAATAATAAAGTTATTATTTTATTCGCAATTCTCTATCTCTTATCTGAAACACGTACTAGAGAAATTGCACTTTGCATAATCCTCACATCGTCAAAACATGAAAGAGATTCGAAACGACAGACTCATGAAGACCTACAGACAGATTTAGCAAAGATTACAAAAAAATTTGAAACGACTCCAAAAGTTCAAACTGAACGCGATCGTAGCGTTGATCGGCGGACGGCACTACTTTGGGCGTCGAATAAGAAACAAACAAGAGTTCCGTATGTCTGCCAATGCGACTACTGATGCAACAGCCGAACCCGAAACTCAGAGATCGGAGCCCGAAGACCGGAGATCGGAGACCCAGTTACGCAACGTACGATGAATCTCAGATTAACTTCGAATCATGTCAATAGATTTGTGTAGGACGGGCAGCGTGACATTTTCGAATCTTTAATACCAAAACTTCTGATGACTCTGTGCTTATACTCCTCACTTTTAGGATTAATATAATTAATATGGTTCAATTAATTAAAATATTTTCAGTACAATGTATTTGTCCATTAAATATTGAAGACCAGTAACACGAAAGGGTGCAACTGTTCATGACTTATGAGATGGTCATCCAGGTACTCCTTAGATGACACGAAATAAAGGATGATTTTCTTGTACGAATAATTTCGTTAACAAATTTTCTTAACGAAGATATATTCAAAATATATGATAGAATACAAAAATAATGATACCGCGCGTATCATCCATTCATTCATCAGAATTTAGAAGTCCGGCGCAGAGGTGTATTATTATGTAATTAAATTACATTAACGCAATTAAAATTGATTTCCACGAACTTTCCAATTACATTGAATGTCTCAGCATATTCTATAGAAACTAGCAGATTAAGTCTGTAATTAGTACAAAAAATGTCCATATTAATTAAATCTTAAGCAAAAACCGGTGCTTAATTCCCGTTGACGTTAATTAGAAGAGATGAAAGAGCGATTGACGCAAAAACCATTGAGACCAGTCGCGGCAAAAACTTGTTATTCTTATTTTGTAACAAAACGTCGAATATTACATTCAAGTGGGTATTATAATCTATTTTAAGATGTTTCTTTTAAAGTGTAACTATTCATAATTACACCATTCATAACCAATTACTAGTATTTGGTATAACTAGCTAGGCTTACTGGTAATACAGTTGATACACCTAAGAAAAAATCATGTTGGGATTACAAACATAAATGTATGAGTTGGCGTGGGATCAAACCCGAGAATGGCGAGTAGGATAAATTATAAATCGGCTTCAGACATTCATTATTATTATATTGGAATGGCATGTGCAATGTAATAGAGCGCGTGCGTCTATTATATGGATGTCATAATGAGTGATTTGCTAATCTTCTTTCATAGCGAGAAGTAAAGGGCTACAACGTTAGCCAAGTGATATAAACAATTTTAGTAATATCGTAAAATTATGATAAATACCCTTTATTTTTACACAAACCCCGACAATTCCCGACTAAATACTCTATCTATTAGTGAAAACTGCATTAAATCGGTTCATTAGTTTGGATGATCTAAGGACACAGACAGCGGTAAGAAAGTCATTTTATAGGTTCTAAGTATGTAAAGATATTAAATATTAATTTTAGAAAGTAAACATAACGATAGGCTTTTATCAAAATTCTACAATGTTTTAGGAATGTATTCATGTTATTCTAACATACAAGAATGTTTAATAAAAACAGCAGGCAAAATGAAATTGCAGCAGTCTTGAATGACACGTCACTAAATAGTTTGAATTTTATTCTACAACGAAAAACAGACAAATCAAGGGCGACCCCAAAAATTTTGATGAGTACATTACACTCTTGCACGTAAACAGTGAGGTTTACTCTTTGACGGAATCCGAGTCGTAAATTGAACAAATTTTATCCGTAAAACACATTCCGATCGATACTTTTGGGATTTATCTTTTATTTATTTGCTGTAGATAAAAAAATAGTTCAGAAAAATAAAAAGATATTTTCGACGGCGCTGTTTTTCAGCTAAATAATTTGGGAATTAGCAGTATGTGTACAGCAATCGGTACACGAACTTTCAATTAATCATTCAAAGTGAGGTTGAACCAGAAAACTTTTGATGGAGGTTTCAAGTAAAAGAGCGTATATTTCGTGTAATAAAACTGGTAATGCTCTTGTATGCAAATCGTAAATGCTCGGAAATATTCAACAAACAACATAATACGCGGCGTAATTATATTCCCGTAGTGGCGTGGGCAGCATGCTTTTTATAACTGCGAAATGAATGTCACTAGAATATAGAACATTATTACACTACCACATGTTGTGTTTGTTTTTATACTTCACCTATAGAATAAATAAAAAAGATTTGCCGAGATTTAAGTTGCTCAATACAGAAAATATACGAGAACCTTAAATATTCATCGGTGATAATTTTACTAGTTTCCAATTGTAGCAGACGTAACGCGGATGAAACATACAATTTTACATTTCAATATCGGCTGATTAAGTACAAATATTCGAGTGGCTGTTGAATTTTTGCGACGCATACTGGAGTAAGCATTAAAGCATAATCGTCCTGGAAATTATCAGTAGGTAGGTAGTAAAACTTATGTTTAACATTCTTGGTAGAAATTAAGCCACTTGTGCAATGTCCACATGCCGATAAACATGATGATGACATTGTTTACTGATACATACTTTTCGTAATAACTCACGAACAGTTTTCGTCAGTGAATTATCACGTTGTTCTACAGATAATCTTCATCTTCAATCTAAATCAAAATCAGTTTTACTTTTAAAAATATTAGTAAATTATTAAGAATCAACAAGATATATTGAGTAACCCCATATTATATAGAGCATAATAAAGATGTAACGCAGACGCTTGTTTATTTTTCCAAGAACGAATTGCTTTTAATTAGCTTACGAACAGACCGACCGGCAACTTTCCAGAGCAACGCATATTTTTGGATAACTAAATCATTCAAAATTGGGGCAGTGATGTCTCGGCACGGGTCGATGTCACATAGGGTTACAAATTTTTAATTCAACCTACAACACATAGGATGTTTTACTAAATACGATTTAACGACTAATCAATGCGATTACGTACAATACCTATGTATCTACTAAGAATATTTGTTACCTATTGTAACTTTACCTTTAGTTATGTTAGTTAGTTTGTAAAAGTTTTCAGGTCATTAAGGTCCATCTTTAAAAATATTATATAGATTGCAACATAGCATGACAATCTTTATTATAATGTCCCACATTACATGTCAAGCGTGAGACTATTATACAATGGAGCGTATGTTAAACAATTTTTTCGAATAATTTACTGTTATTATTAAATGTTAAGACAATAAGAAAGCGGTCGATAGTTTTTGTCTACCCCTATTACAAACGAAGAGACATGCAATTATTGCAAACACCACGTTAAGATATAACAACAATAGCCAGTGTATAATTACTCACGATTATTATGAAATTGTAGGGAGACAATAAATACTAAATATCAGTAAATAATTTCGATAAGAGTATGATAGAGAGAGGTGCTACACACAAAAGTCTATATCATCTAAACTTTGTGTAAATAAATTAATGTTACAAAGTAGATAAATTCTACCGAAATTATTACCACATTTCAAACATATTGAACTCATTTCAGATATTTGCCATTAAATTCGAGTCTACAGAGTAAATACATTTCATCCTCCAGAGTCCTTCATTTGGAACGATATTATTTACGAAACCGAATTTCCAGTAACATGTTAACACGCTCTCGGTCAAGGCAACTCGCCCCAAATATTTATCACCATGGCATATTTTTGTATTCCAAAAGATCCGATGAAAACAAATGCGTCACAGGTAATTATTTTTAAACGTTAAAAAAATGTCTATGTCGCGATCGGCGCGTATTCATTCGTAATTTTTGATGTTTCAATGGTATGTAGACAACTGTCAAATAACAGATAAATGCTTGTGATTTTTTTTTATTGAATCAAGAGTGATTTATAGAAGATATTTTAGAATGCTTTTACCAAATAATGGTAGACGTAAAATTTGTTATTATTTAATAACACGATGGTATCGTAGCTTGTTGGGTCTAGAGTTTCTACGTGAAAATTGTTGTTAGTATTTATTAGGAATTTAGAACAATTACAATTTCCATTATGAATGATTATATTATTTGCTTTTAGAACTCTACTTCTCAAATTGTCAGATGTTTTTGATTACAGTATTTATATTGACCTAACATTGTGTAGGTGTAATGTTTAAAATAATAAAAATGTGCCGTTGAAACATTGAACGGTCTGGCCTTGAGTAAATAAATCAAAATTTTCTTCACCGATCATTAAATCTACTGAGTGTTACGAATAAATAAATAAAGTAACTCGACTTTGGGTAGACTGTTACTGATGAAAAAATATTTATTATACGACAGTAGCACATCGCTACATTTTCAGTATTATGAGTACAGAAACCGCGGAATGCGGCAGTCCATACGTGAAGCACCTAATACTAGCTGGCGTGTTTACAGTAGCTTTAAATGTACTTCAATTAATACAATGAATGAATTCAATGTGTGAAAAGCATTAACATACAAAACAAATAAAAAAATCATAAATGCAGGCGCAAAATTGGTCAAATAAAAAGGCCCTGTATTAATGCTAAACAGCAGTTTCTTCCAAACAATTCAAACAAATTTTCAATATTTTAAATTACTGTTTTGACGACATAACTAACGAGAGTTTGGAATTAAGGAAAACTAAAAAAAACAAACGGTCATCTATCAAATAACCTGTGACGTTCATTAAAGGGCTGGAGCGTCAACAATTTACTCATTTATAAAAAACTACAACTAAAAGTTAAAAAATTCTACATACCTATATTTAACTACGAAAGTATAGCAATACTACGAGTACTTTATCTATGAAATCTGCACTATTGGCACGAGTATACGCAATTTCGTGTCGCGCTACATTTCGTAGTGCGAATCAACGAATCGATTATACAAGACAATGTAGGTAGGTGCCAACGAGATATTTATCATTACAGATGACACCGAATATTTTTTGTGAAGCAATTAAACAGATTAACGAATGAGCTACATATCGCGTTGAAACCGGTTGTTAATCAAAAACATGATGTGATATACAATGATATATTAAGTAATTTGTTCAATATTTTATTAGGTGGGAATATTTATCGAAGTAAATCATATTACTGTGTGTAATTTGGATCTCGCGGCCTCTTTAACATACTCGTATAATGACGAAAAAGATTATAGTAATGTTGCTTGCAGTATTTGTTAAATATGCATGAATATCGATTTTCACGTCAACTTAGGGCATCTGGACTGTATTCTGGTACGACATGTTCATGTTATTAAAAATAAAAGTTGGATTGGAACGACGTTAACGAATGGGTCTTTTCGGCACATACTTGCTACACAAACCGTTTTATTTTTAGTGGTCCCTTGCATATTCACCTATAGATTTTATACCCATTTTACTAATCAAAGGTATTATTTATCGTGATTGAATATTTTCCTCAGTCTTAATAACGTCTGTAAAATTTCGATTATTTTTAATACCATAGCGTTTACTGACAAAATGAAGACAGGATTATTAAATACATAATCTGTGATCATGTTGCAAAATCAATAAAGCCTAAACTATTAAATACAATCGTAGAACAATAATTACATTTTACCTATAGATTATTGTGAAAATGAATACTAAATCAAGTATCAATAAAAAAAAATAAAAAAAAAACTTACATGCATTTATATTGCGTACAAACGAACGTCACGCGAGAATCACAAGTCGCACTAGTTAATCATTTTAATATCGATACCAAAAACACTGACAACACGTAAATACGCTAGGACATGGAGTCGGCGAGTAAAACCTTTAGCTCAAGGAGAGCTAGAATCCTACTAGTATCGATGATTCAAATTACGAAGGCGTTTCCTGTGATCTTAATGACGATAGCTAATAAGGTTGAAATTCGATTGATTGCAGCGTCGACACGAGATGTAGTAACTAGTAGCTGGACAGTAGGCGGGGCGTTCCTCTTCAATAAACAGTAACGAGATAATCGTGCTATTGTTTCTGATAGCAATCGATTTTTAAACGATTTTTGATAAGGAATATAAAACAGTGGTCTAGTTCTAGTAAATAGACTACCAGTTACAACTCGGGAAATATCAATTGATGGATTTAAGAGCGAACTTTGTTCATAATTTTATTTTGTAGGTACTATATTTAAGTAATACGATATCAAAATAAGTAAGTCAACAATTTAATAATATATTTAAATATCAACAACAAAAAAATGATCAAATAACTTATTTCAATCAACCTTTTAAAACGAAGTTATCGTTCGGAAATCGATTTCCCATACCCTCGGGGATATATTACAGACTGGACCATCTCGTCGTGACCATAACGAGGACTCTATAAATAAACCTCCACTCTACAGTTAGTCGCGGCCTCTATTTTTACTGTGTCCAATGTGAAGTTACCACTCGATAATTACGATCATCTGAGGTCAATATAATTAACTCAGCGACACTATTGAGGTTATGGCGTTAAGTGTTTAGTACATAGTTAAATCCTGTGATCGTTGCGATTGAATACCTTTCCCTTTTCAATTTTACTTAAAGGTACAAGGCACCAGAGATCAAGATATATTTTCATATCTAATATTTACACCCATTTAAAAGTGATGCAAAAAATATGAAAGAACCCAATTGGCCTGATTTTAGTTTAAAGTATGAATTAGACGGCAAATAATTAACGTAAAGACAATAAGCACACATGAGTGTGTTAATAACAACACATACCTACCTCAAAAAAATTAAAGTGCGCGATTAAATCAAAGTGAAAGTGTTAAATTATACCAATTACCTTTACTTTTAGGTTAAATTCTGTAATATAGGTATCCTTTACATGAGTAAAGGACAATTTTTATGAAAAAATAATAATCGACACAATTTATTATCTTCACTTTGAGTGTAGAGCAGCAATAAACACACTTTAAGTCTCAATAGAGTCAACCAAAGCTTCTACACTTTATTCAACGCATCAGACAGTGAATAGTAAAGAGTTTTGGAATATTTATAATTACAAGGTTAAATATTTACCCAAACATATTATAAATAAACGTAGAAAAATACATTTACAGAACTACATTTGCGAGAAGAAATGACATTGTTTATGACGAGACAATGAAAGAAGTGACAGACAGGAGGGTGATGTAAATGCACTGACCTGTACAGAAATGAGTATTTTTTGTTGACTGACCTACACTCTGCAATACGGCAAGAAAATGAAATATTCAACAATATTTTATTTTAATCGGTATCGTAATACTAATGCCATCTGGCTGTTCGAGTAAGCGATTACTATTGGATACAGCGTTTGGATAAAGAACATTTTAATGTATGGGCACAGCGCCAGATGGCGCAACGACAAATCCATCGGAAAATTAAACACTCATTTTATCGCTGCTACGAAGTGTAGGCAATACAAGATTACCTAGAATTTTTTAAATGTTTACTATAAAAAAATATAATGGTAGAATCTATATGTCCCAAAAATATAATTTTTGTTTGCATTAACCTGAGTTTTAAGAAAACCTTGTCTGTGCTAAACTTTGTCTCAAATTTGTCATATTAATGTTTTATCGGAAAAATCTGTAGATAATATGTGGTGTCATTTTAAAATCGTTTTAATAATTTTCCGTGATACAAGGCTAAGTACTTTTATTTTAATTTAATTAGATTGCGCCGCACCACGAGGCATATTTAGAATTACGTATGACAGGTATCAATGAAAAAATATATTGCTCATTCCAAAGTTGATTGATTTTTTCCCAGGACGCATTTAAGCGCCTTCTTTGAGTCGCAGCTAGACTCAAAGTCACAAGTTTGTTTTTTAATGTATTTATAAGTATTGTTATTACGTGGTCCAGTCCGACCGGCTGAAGTAGGTATCGTCTTCGTGGGATTGCATTTAGGGTTGCTCCGATCATAATATCAGGGCTGTATCAGGGATTTAAAAAAATACTTATTTACAAAAATAAACCTTAATCAAAGAAAAAAGAAATACGCAACTAAAATATTTAATTATGCAGATTGAGTTTTTTCTTCACTGAATGCGAGGCTTATTTATTGCTAATAGATTTTAATTTACATATGTCTTAAACATTTAGCTATTGTAATTAAAATTTAACTAATTGGTTTTATAAAACAAAGGTTAATATGTATTTGCAATAATTAGTACTTATGTAATCAGTCAATTATTAAATATTTAATTGTAACTGTCATTCGAATTCTCGAGCTAACACCCCTACAATAGAACGGACTTGCAGAAATCATTAAAGCACCATTATTGTTAATATTGAAATGAAACCTGTTGTCCAATGGAAAAAAACTATTATTCACTGTCAACGATCTGCAACGGCCGGTTTTTGCAGAGAGATGAAAGAAATAAACACTCATATGGATAAGGGCGTTTATCCACCAATCCTACTAATAGCATGTATGTGAAAGTTTGTGAAGATGGATATTTGAATGTTTGTAAGTCCTTCACTCTCTGTTGAACGGATTAAGCTGAAACTTGGCAAACAGATAGTTCGCATCTGTAATATGACATAGGACAGATTTTATCCCGATTGTAGATTCCCCTGGGATAATTTTTACGGTTGTATTTTTAGTAGATATACATTTTTTAACAGGTTTGAAGGAAATGTGGCACATGCACGGGCTATGACCTGGATTATAACATCCTGGAACATAGGTTCCTTTGGGAATCAACATGCTCAAACTTTTGGTTTGTAAAATCAATTAATCTGTGGGCGAAATTGTGGGTTGAATCTAATGGCACATAAATAAAGTAACATCTTACCTTAGTTTCCAACCTCTCAGTCTCGTTCTTGTAATGTGTGCGTTCATTTTCGACTTTTTCCAACTTCGACCGCAATGTCTCCAATTCTTCCTGTGGGCAAAAGAGGATACTTTTATATATAAAATCTAATAGTCATCTATCTCATATACCTTTTTTTCGATATTTTATCGCAACTGACACAATGAACTATCAATATTTCCAATGTATTTAATCTATTTATCGTTCATCGAATATTTATGTTTATGATTTTTGTTTAAACAATATCAATTAAAAAAATAACTTTGTCTAAACTAATAAATGGAAATATTATGAGATAGAAAATGAACATTTCCTTTAATATGTTAAAATCAAAAGACATTTTGTTTAAGAACGATGAGGAGTAATTAATTGCTAGGTTATCGATTATGTAAACTTCTTAAAAGTAAAAGATACTTTAGGAATTGAATTCAAAAAATCCACGAGATTAGAACCTACATATTTCAAACCACTGGCATCACTGCAGCAGCCATATTGTTGTAAACTGATATTGGTTAGGTTTCGTCCACTATGGCCAAGTGCAAATGACATTTAATGGTCCGACCACATCGTAGAGATTAGCTAATGGAGCCATTAGATCACATTACTGTTCGTACGCGGTGTTCGTCGTTGATTAATTGTTATAGCTTTCAAGTTATTATCTATTCAAGTGTAGCACTTTGTTAAAGATACCAAAACGAGGTGTAAACATCTCTAGCTCATAATTTATTGGATGCGTTTTGTATTTGTTTCGCTAAAATAGAAAATGTAACGTAAGTTAGCATTTTATCTTGTGATGTTATTTGGTGTTTGTCTCTGAATTCTTAAAACCTGGACTGATTACAAATATTTTATGGTGTCTTTCAGAGGGACTGGATCCGGTTTAGGATCAAAAAATTAAAGGACGGGAATGCTTGATGAACCAAAGGATCAACTATAAGAGGCAGAACTACGGCTTCCCAATATTCTAATATGTTATAAATAGACCTACTCGTGCATCTGGTAAAATTGCATAAAAAAGTCTACTAGAGCAGTAGAATGTAACGCGTCGATTTCATAATCTCTCCTTATTATCATCGCACACATTCTTCGCCGCGGTGATATATTGCTCTACTGGCGTATAAATTGACATTTCATGGTAATTGACTTCATCTGATCTCTATGAAATAAAAAGTTTCATTACTTAAAATTTTATGTACAGTTTTTGGTTTGGTTTGATTTGCACCATGCCACGTATTTATCTTTGATATTCTAAAAAAGTCATCTTTAACTTTAACTTTTTTGATTTCCATAGACAAATCGAACATTGTAATTGCTATCGATTCAAACCGTAGCCGGAAGTCCATTACAAATTGACATGTACATTCCACCATTATAAACTACCAACTTTATCTCACATCAGTACGTGGCAAAACAGGCTCCGTAATAATTCAAACACAGTGACAGCGTCTATCTTTGTAAACAAACCGCGAGTAATGCCAGTAATCGGCTTTCTAACCGCCGTCGAAACCTGCCTTCCACTTCGGAAGTCCCTATCTCCCAAGTGTGTTTATGTAAGCGAACATTAAAAGCCCGATCCTGAGCAAACCTGTCTCGGAACCATGTAAGAACTTGACTGGAAAGGTGTACACTCCACGTAAGGATTTGGATTTCCCGATCGGATTTCAATACGTAAATAATTCGAATTCACGTTCATTCAGGTTATACAAGTACTTATACACATACAAGTTTCTTCTTAACGTGGTGTATATGTATATTACGTAAAGGATTTATCTTTCGTTACATCTTTAACAATAATGCAGACACGTGATGGAGCTATTCAAGTAAATAGGATCATAATTTGTCAGTCTAATTTATTAAAAGTTATACTTTAAACTGAATTTTAAAGCGCGCATTGAGCAACATAGAGTATCATCGTGATTCTTTATTTTTAGTGCAACAAGCACACTATTTATGATTTGAATCTTACGATCAGGTCGTTAAGGTTAAGATTAGCACAGAGGATATGTAGTAACACTCATGTGGTAACTCAGGAAGACGATCGTAATAATTTAATGCTCACTTGCGGTTGCGGTCACAAGGAGGAATATCCTATATAACCCGACTTGAGATATAAGTATACAAATGCTTGCAAAAATCGTTCCATAATTGACCTGGTTACATACTCATAGCTTTCTAATTAATCAATTTTTACTTGTTTTTATGGTATCAACGTTGCGAAAATAAAGGATAGTAAAGTACGAATTTCTTCAAAAATTTGGTATTTTAAGTTATCGAATTTAATAAGCAATTGTGACGAAGCTTGTATTATCTTCCTTTGGAAATATTGTAATGTTAACCGATCTACACTTGCATATACTTAGTCTTCAGGTAATGTAAGCCGAGCCAAACAGTAAAGCATTCAGGTTATGATGATACTGATTAAAATCTAACCGTTCTGTACTTAGAACCTATCTACGCTTCAGGTGTCATGTTACCAATGCTGACACGCCTTGTATAAGGATATGTGTAAGCATTAAAAGCGAAAGTAGCGTAAAACAAGTGTAGCTTGCCGTTACTAATAGCCATCACTACCTTAATAGTATTTCCGGATGTTTGAATGTTTCTAAACGTCGATTTTTATACCCTTAGATGTCAAGCGATTACGGAAGAAAGCGAATGTCATAACCATGAAAATACAATTATTAAATAGAGTTTACTATAATTAGTATAGAGGTTCCCGTAATGCATCAATTCTATGCACTGATTTAGGAGGCAATAAGTACACTCAGTGACATAGATTCCTTGTCATAACGACCACTCAATCATTACGCTCCGTTTCACTCACAAACCGCGCTGTTTCTGTTTCATATTGTTTGTTTGTAAACATTAAAATGCAATAAATTTTAGTTTAGAGCCGGCGTGCATTTAATATTATGAACACGATTCGTGTTTGTAAACTGAGCTGCGAACATTAAATAGGATCGGTAAAGTGAATAAATGGTTTACAAAGTAGTAAATGTAGAGTAAGTTGATATAATATTCCCGGTTTTATGTACGATTTTATCATAATACCTATTAAAATTTAAGTGTTAAATTTATAACTGATGAGGTAAAAAATAAGTACGTACTTCGAGTACCTACTTCGTTCAAAACAAAAGTTGAATAAAATGTAAAGAATATAGCTGACGCAAATGTCCTCTTTTAACATCCAATGAGGCCAGTTTAAAATTTTAACCAACCCAAAGTGTAAGACTATCGACCCAACACCTAATCTATAGTTACAAATGTGAACAATAAAGGCCATTTTTATTTCCCCAAACACTCAGTAAACCATTAATTCCTCAGTTGAAAGTTGAAATGGTACAATCGTCTTAGTTCGACCCGATTTCTCTTTAAATGGCTCCTGTTAAATATTTCATAAGCGTTACTTAAACAGAATGGGACGACGTTTCCACGGATCACCACTTCCGGGAAAGAAAGTCGTCTGTCTGTCTGCCATGGTGCGTTCCATAAATGTTTTTGTTAGTTTCAGGTCAACATCTGAACTGCTGGAGAAAATGAACACCCAATGATATGATGTTCTTGTTTCTTTGAAAGCTGGTACACGTTATTGCTCACTAATTTTGTCATAAAGGACAATGTATAATTTTGGCCCCAGCACCGTTGGCATGCAATTTATAAACATAAATTCTAACTAATTTTATGCTACAATAATCAAATATCAGTATAAAACGGACACTTCAAATTCTCATTAATATTTTAAGTAGTACTTATAACTATTGATTTTATCGTATCCTATTAAACCCGCCGGCCATTGTAAATAAAAACAAAATAATCAATAAGCATTTTCAGCGCTTTAGGAAAACTGCGTTTTAAAAAATGTACTATTAAGGTTTAGCGCTTGACAGCGCTACATTGACTTGCTCTTTTGACATTTATGTTCATGTCAATGTCAATCATTCTTCACCGATCTCACTCGTGTTGTTTGCTTGTCGCTGCGTCTACGATTATCCGAGTTTCTTTTGGTGTTTTTTTAAATAACGACTTGGCTAGAACAACGAACGACAACTTGGCATGTGTACACGGATTTGATAAACTAATATGGATTTACAAGCTACATCTCTTCCAAGCTCTAACAGAATTGGACAGAACTGTGCACTATTGTTGCAGTTGTATTGTTGGACGCAGAACCATTTGTTGCTGTGCCCATATAATGATGCTAATATGGAACTTAAGTTGGGCAAGGCACCAGACTCATCATCGACCCTTCTGCACAGTTTTTGGATGATATTTTAATTGATGAGGTAGATGATGCTTCCGACCATAATTAAATTATAAAAGGATAATGTTTTATACCTATGATGATTTTAGAAATAAAGTTCTTTTCTTTTCTGAAGTATTTATTGGTTTTATTTAATTTCCACAGGTGAACCACTTCTTTTAAATAATAAGCTGTCTAACCAGCTATCTGTGGAGGAAA
>LGAG01000452.1:977774-993608 GCA_001278395.1 Lerema accius | reverse complement strand
TTGACGTTTTTGTATTCAAATAAAAACTGTTATCTAAATCGACTGAATTTGACAGTGATTTCTGTGGAGATTTTAATCACAACAATTATTATTATTATGATTATCGAAGCAAAAATAATAATACCTATGAGCAGTTAATTTAATTTGCTAATACAATTCTCGATTTGCACTTAAAGCTGTTTTATTAAAAAAAAACTGCAAGTACTTTACGTAGTACAGTAGGTTCATAATACCTATTGATTACGTTGTCGCTGTTACGATTAACAAAAACATTAGAATTGATTCACATCAGCGATTGCATAAATTAGTATTTTACGCAATCATTCATCCGTGCAAATATAAATAAAGCCTTGTTAAACTTGATCTCTCGCGAATCATTCCACGTATTATATAACAACCGGCGGAAATAAACAAAATATTTTAATTAATAATTTAAAGATGGAACCGAAGGAGATAATCACACTGGTATGCCGATATTAACTCTCCATTAGTTCATTAGGATTAGCTACAATAAACAGTTGGACGCAAATTTCTTTTTCATTTAATTTATTAATATCGCTACTTTAATCATTAGTAGAGTGACATACAAAGTAAGCTCTATCATTTAATTTTTAAGTGTATACAAATTATTGTCTTTATTATTATTATTTACGCACCTATTTTCTCCACAATTGCCGTGAAAAACAAATGACAATCGTTTGCTACTTTAGCAAAGTTATTATTTCTGTAAAAAATACATCTATGCAACCTGCCAAGTGTGTATGCCGCTTAAGCGACATAAATATAAAACATATTTTAACGGTTATATCGTACGTGTAATCGCCATTTTTGATACTCTATACATATGGAAATAAGATTATGTTTAATGTAGTTTGTTTTCAGTATATCTTCATGTGTAATTTCTAGGTACGATAAAATCAAAACACTAATAGTAAAAAATAAGCTTAAAGATAGCAGAGCCATTAATAAATTAGGCTCATTGCGAGTCACGACTTGACCTATGTGTCGTGTGTCTAAATATTAATACGTGTAGGATACAATTTTTATAAATAATGCAGGTATGAGATGCAAAGTCGTTAGACGGAAGGCTCCTTAGAAAAACAGTTGACATTCACAATGTCATCTTTTAATTTTAATTTAATTTATGTATTAATATTCTAATCTTCGAAGCCAGGTATAACAAGTCGTAAATTATGGTCGAATTTTGACTAAACAGTCTACAAATTTTTACTTAAACCTTATATCGTTAACCGTTCTATGTAGTAAGCACACGAGCATTAGTTACGTCGAAGTAAGGACATTGCTTTCCCGCTGGCGAAAGCTGAACGTGATGCGAATCGCGCGAACATACTTGTACCGCGAATCACATTATTTTGACGTAGCCACTTGTTTCACCGTCTATGAAAGATGCATTCCGAGACGTGGAAGGAGGATGTAATATTACTGTATACTTATACTTTTTACATTACATTTTGTGAGAAATGTTTACGACAAAATTAACGTAATGTGATGCGTGAATGTAAAATAAGACAAAATTTTACTCATAAAAATCTAGCGTACCTGTGTACATCATTACGTAATTAAAGTCCATCTAAGTGGTTGGACTGATTTTACTTTAAAAATCTAGCGAATTCATCAACCTTATATGAGATAAATTTATATAACAAGGCAACGCAAAAGTAACCTAAACAGTACGAGTGTATATGCAACATTATTACTCGTATTATGTGTCAAGAAATGTATTGCAATATATCGCCAGTAAGCAAAGTTCTTTACGAACGAATGCGATTCTTTACCAAATAGCGAACGTGCTCGAGCAAATTGAAATAGTGATGACGCACGTGTTATGGGAATTTCATTAGCAATAAAACAGAGAATGCTAGATTATTGAACAGTCAGCGAAAACTGTTTATATCTTTGTAGTATCTGTAGTTAAATAAGTACATTTCGAACAGATTGGAGATTTTCTGTTTGAGTTTACTTTTATACGTCTTATCTATTGAGTATAAAGAGTAAAAATGTAGATGTAAGTACACAACAGTTAAAAACGTTTTAATATAATAAATAAGCTGTCAGTTATTATTTATTAAATTACATTTAATCCTAATTTCTGAACGTTCTACACGTTCATTTATATATTCAACGTTGAAATCTGTAGGCCAATCCATAGGTTTAAATAATAATACATCAAGCTAGTGTATACTTAACGTCGTGCTTTCTACTAGGTCGAGGTAATTATAGGAGGAAAACTTTTAGCGCTAAAGCTATATACCATAACACCATGTGGAAAGACCCTCGACTAATAGAAGCTTAGAAAGTGCGTGTTTTGTCCAACGTCGACGGATTGTAAACCTCTCTTTACATATGTGCTAAACATGTTTTACGACACTAGATTCATCATAAGCAAGTCATAAAAATGTTCGCATATTATTATGCTACATTTGAATATGATGTTAACAGCTCATACTGCTTGAGATATCGTCTCACAGATAATAAATTCAATCATTCATACACATACGAGGACAGCTCCATTTCACAGCGATAAAATTATGTTGTTAAACATGCTAATTGATTCGCGAATAGCCAATGAAATTACCCACCACCGTCCAAGTAGAAAGTTTAACAATACATTTCAATAAATAAAAATGATGGATTGTTACTTTCATTCAACTTTATCAGGCGTTGAGTGTTGGTATGACTTTTGTGAACGATACAGCAAAAATGACAGAAACACATTGCGTATTCACTGAATATAATGTAAAAGCGTAAGTACCCGTCGGCGTACAAGTGTAAACAACTGAAATTGGGATTCACTCGATACATGTAACATTATGCTGTCACATCGCGATGCAAGAAAGTCCGAAATGAAAGTGACAGTTGACTCACGTAGTAAGGGTGAGATCCGAATTTAAACTCTGAATACTGATGGTTTGTGTAAAGAAATTTTAAAGTTCCACAAACTTATGTTGCGAAATACCATACGGTAATTATCAATGGGATGGTAAAAATTCCATTGTCACACTTTTTGCATGGTTTACGTCACTTTGCGTCAGATGACGTAAATATATTAAAATCGGTACCGACAAAGGCCAGTGAAAGTAAAAGCGTAAATAAATCTGCTGCTACAACATTAATGTTAGTAGATGAATGAAATTAATTATTTAGTATACCAAATGTTTATTACAGCCTATTAAGTGACACTTTAAAAGCACATTGAATTGGCGTATATTTTTAATCGATGGGTAAAGAAAATGTGTCAAATATGTTTTGCTATACATTTGGCACGATCAAAAGATTCATTCATTTGAAGACGAATGTCTTGAACTTAATTAAGTTTCGGCCCGCCACATTATTACGCAAGTGTTAATAATTAGGTACATTTATTTACAAAAATACTCAGCGCATTCCTATTGTAAGTTACATAATTGATGATTTTCGCGGTAATCGAGTAAAGAATGCCGTCAGTTATATAATGTTTTTTAAACCTGAAGAGATATAAATCTTTTGTGATGTTATTTTGATGTCGCAATATCGAATCGGAAACTAGAAGCTAGATATTATTATATCGTTGGAGTATATTAATAGATAATATCTCAATGTATTCATGATGGTAGCCATTAATATGATTCAACACCAATTTCTTTATACGAATCAATGTGAAAGGACCTCTTACTTATTTAAAATTCATGACATCCGAGTCGAATCGGTATTGTTTACCGCGAACGTGCATGCTAATAGGAAGTTATGCATTCTATCTTGCCCGGAGAATGTTGCGGGAATAATATTAATACTTGCATAATTTGGTAGCAACGTCGGAGCCGTTGAAATAGGTCTGTGACCTCTAAATAATTATTGTTATTATTGGCGGGGCTCGGACAGCTTTCGAGAAATCTTGTTAAACTAGTTTTATGTTGATACGATAATAACGATAATGAAAAGAGATTTGTGTGAGTTGCGATTTTACTCAAAGTGTTAAATTATATTGTGTACAGAGCACCTGTAATTTTGTTGTTATCGATATGTTAACAGTGTCGCGTACCTGCTCTTCCACTTTCGGAGCGTCGGTGGCGCGGGTACCGCTATCGACCTCGTTGCCGCGCCCGCCGCGCCTCGCCGGCCGCACGGGACATACGTTTTTCGCATTCCCGGGCAAATTTATCCCAAACTCTTTTGGTCCCTCAAATATTTTGCTGTCCACTTCGTCGACGGTCCTGTGGACGGGACTCAAGTTCGGAACGTTGTCGAACACGATGTCGTTTTCGTTCGACGCATCGTTGGATACGTGACCCGAGTCATCACTGCAGTCCGAGTGAGTGTCCGATATCTTTTCTTCGGTGTGTTTAAGTAACTGAATTTTGTCAACTTGTGAACATGTTTTGGTATCGTCTCGTGACTCTACGCACTTGATTTGTCTGCCTACGAGTGTGCTCAGGTGGTTATGGAAGGTAGTGTTCGCCACGCATAGCTCCTTATGAACTGGAGGAATCACCTTACAGTTGACGAATTGGGCAGGCTCCGTTTTTGATTCCAATGCCGTCTTACATTCAAGTTTTTTAACTAAAAACTTAACAGGTGACAGTGTCGAATCGATGTCTTCCGGTACATTTTCATTTCGTTTAGACTCCGGCGTCGGTATGACAAGGTCTCTTTTGTTGTTGATTTTTCTCTGTTGCAGCTTTGCTCGGACGGCATTTATTTCTTCCGAATAATCCCTCACTGATGATTTCGGAGATGATACACCTTTTTTATCGAGCGAGTCTTTCTTCGTTTTATCGGTTTGTCGCTTTGTGTCAGACTTCAAGTTGAGCTGTGATTTTTGTTTTGTTTGTTTAAATTCAGATTTCTCTGTGGTTTTTCGCGAGACAATTGGCTTTTTTTTCTGAGCACACTCTCTGGCCTGGTCTATATTATTTAGATCAACCGGAGTGGGAGAAAAAAGCGCTCTAGTACTACTAAACTTATTTTGCGACAATTGACTCCTGATCACCGGGATCTTACTCGGAGAACCCGCGATAGAAGTAGTGGATTTGGTCCGTTCCAAGTTAGATACAATGAAAGATTCATTTCCGATCTCCCACACACTTTTTGCTTTTTGCATTTGGGATTTAGGGGCATCTCCAATTTCCACATGTGATTTTGTATTGTTCGTGGTTGACTTCTGTCTAATCTTCTTTGATTCAATAATATTTTTATCTACTTTTTTTGTGACTGATTTTGACTTTGTTACTACAGGTACTGGTGTTGACGGTGGATTGGACAATGTTTTCTTTAGGATTCTTGTTTTCACATCAAGCTTTTTCAAGTCCTCCGTTTTAATAAAATTGGCACGAGAAGTACCTTTATTAGACGATATTTTATAGGTTGCATATTTATCAGGATTCATTTTGTCATCAGGCACAATAGTTAAGGGTTTCAAAGGGCTTGTTAGTTCCTTTCCCTTCATATCGTCAAGATTCCACAAACTTGTAGTCTTATCTATTGAATTGTTTCGTGTTACTGTATTTCGTTTTTTCCTGTCACTTTCAGGATCAGAATTAGTCTTTTTTAATATACAACGAGATTCGATGATACTGCAAGTCTTAGATTTCTGTAACTTAGGTATAATAAAACTATTATTACTTAAGTTTACATCAGGCGTTAAAGACGTAGTGCTAGACGTAAATTCTGATAGTATTTTATCAAAGGATTCTAAAGCTCTGTTTAATTTCGATTCAGCGACAGCTTCACTATCTAAGTTATCGTCCGGTTGCTTACCCACTATCGTAATATTCTCATATATCGAACAATATCCCTTATTTTCATCGAGCAACGTATCGTCTCCCGGTTCTACTCTATCCGCGTGCACAATGTTTACATTCTCATACGTATGATGCCGCGGTTTCGAACTATCCAACGCGCCGTTCACAACAGAGTCGCTTACATTAGATTTAGCCGGAAACTTTTGCACATTATCACTGTTTGCTTTAGCGGGTTCACTGATCTTTTTTTCGAGACAAGCGGCAATCGCGGTGACTTTCCCGCCCTTGTGCTCGTGCGAGCTTTCAGAGCCGACTGAGAAAGTCCTGTAGAATTTTTGGATCGCGCCCTGAGCGGGGGATGCGGGCTGTTGCTTCTCGGACGGCTTCTGTCCGCCGAATATGTTGAATACTTTCACTGCGGGCATATCGCGGGCCCGGCTCGCGGGCGGTCGCGGAGCGTGGAGGCGCGCGCGCGTCACGGCAGGCGGCGTGCATGTGAACCGCTGCCTCGTACCACGCTATCAGCCCGGCGACAATAAGAAAGTCAATGTCACCTCGGGCGCCCATTCAACTAACCATCAGAAACCCTCCAGCAGGTTCAACACTCGCCGAAATAAATCACCTGTAAGGAGCTGTTACGTAAAGCTTCGAAAGTTGCGGATCCTTTGTCGGCGCGCGTTGCGTCATGTTTAACAATTATCGATAAATCCGATTCAGAGGAGTGTAATAAGGTTTATTGGTGGCCTAGAAACAACAGATGTACGATACCATAAAGCTCAGTAATAAGGTTACGTAAATAGTGAAAAAGTTACTGAAAAAATGTTTTATTAGTAGAGCAACCTAATTTGTTGAAACACGGTTATCCTGTTGCGATGCTACCGTCCCAGCTAGCTGGACATATGAACCTAATGTGTTTAATATTACTGCGATCAAGAGCTTGACAGTCTAACGAAATAACTTAAGAAAATATTTGTGCTTTTCGTGGTTGATCCAGTAACACAAATTCACAATTATTGTATTTAGTTAATATAGTAGAGCAGTTACGTGGCTGAGATTTCGTTTTGCCAGTCAAATATAAAAATATGAAATAGGTAGAAAATACACGCAAAATATTACGTTAATTTTTACCTAATGAAATACATACATTACATAAAATTTAATAAGTGTTACACTAGAATCATTAACCACTAAGTGTAAAAATATTTAAATTTAAAAATAACACAAGTTACAAGCAGGTATGATGTAACTTATTTCATAAAATAATTTTACTGAGCTTATTTAATATTGCACTCGGTGTCTCATATGCTCAGATTATTTAAATCCCATTTCATGGTTTTGTCCTGGATGTTATTCGATTTGACGCTGGTAAAAGACTACATATTAATGACAACGTTTTAAGACGTGCTATAACTCATCTATATGGTAAAATATTAAAGGGTTATACTAGTTCTCCAATTCACATTATACCTAATATAAATGTTTCACAACCAGGCATTTATCAAGAGCATAAAATATATCATACTCACCAACGTCCAGTACCCCTTTACACAATATACTAAAATGCAAATTATACCCATGAATAAGAAACTACGAACGACTTTTAATGCGACAAATTGCGATGAGTAATGATAAAATTAAGCCCCTCGACATAGCCCGAGACGAGTTCATTAGATTAGGCTGCCAAATCGCAGCAATTAATGACTCAATGGCACTGGAAGAAGGGCATGATAATAAAGTTCAACTGGAAACGATGAAGAGTAAAATGAAATTAACAATGGTACCTACTCAATCATGGTAGGATATAAAACGTTGCAAAATCCCTTTAGGAAGAAGACATTATGAAGTCTTGTATGACACTGGGAAATTATTACTGTTGTTTAAGATTATAACGATCAACATGTAAAAAATTATGTAAATTTTGATATTAGTATCAATCAGTAGTCTGGTGAAAAGAAAACAGATAAAAGTTTCTTTTTATTAGCAATTAGCTGATTGCACCAGATGGAACTACATATTATTGAAATCTTTAACTCGAATGACTTCAGATTAAGAATACCTACTCGTCAAGAAGTTTATTCGCTTCGCTAATTAGACGAAGCAGTTTAAATTACGTTACTTGCGCATTATAATTATGTAAATATCACATTTAAGTACAATAACAACTAAATTACCACCAACTTAAACTACTTCGGTATTTTGTTAAGGGTTAAGATTTATCTACTGACAATGAAATATTTTAAGATGTACCTCAATAATTTTTCCTACTTTTCTTTTATCGTATGGTAAGCAGTCGGTGGCACATCACATTTCGTAACGTAACCATGCATATTACATCTCTAAGTTTGCACATAATCGTTTCTAATTCATATACGCCACGGAATTTAATTACATAGATAATTACTTGTATCAGTAACACATATTCGTCACGTGCAATTCTATAATTGGCGTCTATTAACCAGTGCACTATCAATGTCAATTGCGGCGGTGAGAATGATGCGGTATTTGCGTTTATCATTGAAGATTTACTTGTGATTTTGTAATTTATTAGTCTTCGTATGAGCTTGGTAGGAGATTTTCTTTACAGTATGTCATAATCATTTATCATTGTGTGGCTTAATCATGTAACATTGAGCCATGTAGCCATTCAGAAAATAATTAAAAACCATCTCAAAAAAATCAATATTTTGAGACGTCCACGAAAGTCATAATAAATCCTTCCTCAAATAATAGACTGTTTGAATGAACTAAAAAAGCCGACGCTACTAATACGGTAATAGAGACGACTAAAATATGGAAGAATATAGCTGTCTTACATTAATTACATCAAGAGGCCGAAGCAATGCGCTGTCTAAACACGGCCTGTACAAATATTAAGATCGCTGGTCCGCACACTTCCTGTCTAAGCGCCGCTCGAAAACCATAGACATTAATGTAGTTGCATGTGCAGCACGCAATACAAGAGATTTAACGACAATTAATCAAGACTTTTGGATACTCGAATAGCGCGTTGGTTGCCATGTCGGATCTCTGTTCGATAGTCCTGGGTTCAATTTCTGGCTAGGTGGAAATTTTTATGATGAATTTGAATTTCTTTTTCTCTCTGGGAGTCTGAGTATTTCTTTCATGATATCCACGACATTTACCTACGTGCGTTATTATTGTTAATTAACTTATTAGTATATAAGGTGTGTTTCTCTTATGAATTACAGCCTGAAGCCGTTCACAATTGGATAGATGAAAGATTGTATTAAACAGACCTAGCCATATTATTCATAAATCTAGTCATATTTAAAAAAGTAAATAAATACGCAAATAAAGTCATTATAAACCAAACACATTTAACTCTTACATCTTGGGCCACGGTCTTTAAGAGTGTTTGTCTCTTAGGCTGTACCTAACAGGGTTGCGAACAAATATTGAATCAGCGCGCTAACATTGACAAACTTCTTGGGTTATTTGTGTATGAAAACTTTTAGTTAGTTGTTATTTTATAATTTGGCTAGTTCTGGCTTGAATCCTAACACCATGTTTAGCTATATACAGCAACTATATCCTTACATTAACTTTACGTAGCTGTAGTCAAAACAACCTTACGGTAATCTTAAATCACTTCAAGTTCATGTGAACCTTTAACACCATGGCATAATAAATAAATCCCAAGATAAAAATGAAATATATAGATAAGTCCTACTGAGTAACAAGAAGGCCGATATTATGAAATTTACAGTCAAACATACAACATATACAGTCAAAGCTTCAGTTGAGGCAGACTAAACACAATGATTTCCTGCCTTATTTCTTATATCACTCTGAATTAGTCCCAATCTAGTAATTAAATCACTGCACGCAATAATTCTGATCTAATCTTCAACGCAATTGAATGTTTTATTAGTTTTGATCTTACAGAAACAAAGAGGTTCGCACGGTTTTCACTAAATGAAAGTGATCTTATATGGTCGATGAAAAACCCTGACGGCGAACATCAAATAATTGTGGAATTAAGATGCTGCTTTAGTGCCAGATATTAAAAAAACTTTTAATGTGCAATCTTTATAATAAAACGCTAAAAGGAGTCATAATTTTTAAGAAAAAAACACTATTTCACGGTTAATCGGGAGCTGCATCAGTCTTGAATTCGGAACTACAAATTGTATATATGAAGATTTTATCCATATTTGTAAAGACAATCGCGCTCACTGGCAAATGTATCATAAGCTATATCCAAAATGCTGCAATCTATTTTTTACGTCGTTACAATTGCGTGAAGACTGAAGACGCTCCTCGGAAGACATCGCGTCGGTCGTTCATCTCGATCTCAGTCGCATGCCCCAAATGTCGCCTCGAAATAGTCCCTATTGGGTCATGCGGTACTAATTGATTGCGCAACGGCAGTTACGCGTACGCCCTATGCCTTACGGAAAACGCTTAGAATGCCGTACCTGCTTGGAAGTTGTGACACGCGTACCGCATTAGTTAAAAGAAATCGCATTCTTTCTTGTACCTTCTATATTTCAGTTAGCAGGTTGAGTAATGCGTGGAAATTAAAATATGGTCTTAGAAGCATGAATGTTGTTTGAAATTACATAAAGGCATATTCTTATCTATTACGAACATGGGTTCCTTTTTTAAAATGCAAGCGATAACTGAACATAAAATCAGAATACAGCTGGCATTGCTCAACCGTAAACATACACTTGAAACCAGCGTAATGCAGCCAACAAAACTTGTTATTTACGGGGATATCACAGCAAGTTTACGACGGTAAGTCTCACTTACGATTTCACATCACGTCTCTATTGACTGTAGAGACATTTTAGCTGCAGATTTACTATCGCCATTATCCATTATGTCGTGGGATCTCAACGAATCATCTGGAAAGCTAAGAATTCTCTGCATGACCCTGCAAGTACGGATCATGATTGTGTACTTGAGTATATATGTTTTCATATACATTGGATTATCTCTTCTAACTAATTAAAGTACAGAGATGAACTGTTAAACGTCTTATCTCTGGTTTAATGATTCAATAGTAATTAAATAAACATACAGTTAAGAAGGAATTAAACTTAAATTCGCTCTTTGAATTAAAGTTAAGGAACTAGATTTTTCTAGTTCGCGCGTAAATTCAAACCATTAGTCTATTAAGAGATAGTTAAAGCTGTTTATGCTAATAGGATGTGGATAAAAATTCTATAATTGCATCTTGAGCATGTGTAGCGGAACTCACTCGGCTCGGTGGCTCGATGCGGGCACGCGATCGCCGCCCGCGGCTTTCTACCGCATGTCTGTCGATACGTTGCGTTTTTGTACATCATGTATTCGTCAGTTTATATAACAGCCAGGTGTAGACTGCAACCTGGAGTTGTACATGTCATATTACATTATAGAAATGCAGAGGGCTCAACTGTCAAACCAAATAAAATCAAATTAAATTATAAAAAACAGAGACAAGTATCGATTCCATTAAATGGATAGCACCTGTAAGCTGAAAGCTTATAACATTCATTATTAACGAGTAACGAGGATGAATTCATTGGTTTAAAATCTAGAAAGTATCTGAAATGTTTTGGCTGTGTAAATATTTAATTTACATTAAAACTAAATTAAGTCTGGCACTTTCGAATTTCGTAATAAAAGTTACACGATTCGTTCATACATGCACATAACGACATGACCATAAAAATATTTGACAGACTAGACTTCACGTTCCTGCTAAAATTTATTGTGTCTTAATCCTAACTCAGCCGGGCAATGAATATGTGGAGATTCCGTTTTGACTCAAAAGAATAACAGATATTTAACATAGTATAAAGTTGTAAGCAAGAAACCGCTACAAAACAAAAGGGTTCGATCGACTTTCGAAATAAGAATCGTAAGCGTAACTACGTCTGAGCGTAATCAATCCATGTATCCAATTTTAGATCGAAACAAAAAAACCATCAGGTAACCAACAAAAAATGCGGTCAATAATAGCCGAAGCGAAAGTTAAAACTTTTCTTATCTACGTTTAATAAATTCAAAACTGGAGTCGCGATCTTTCCTGTGAAGTGTAGTTTTGTAGTTTATCTTTAACGATGTCTAGTCGACTCGCAAACTATTTCCTCGAGTTAGTCGAGTTACTTTTATTTCTGCGAATGCGACAATAGATCTAGAATAACAAGCAGCCATCGGTGCAACTACCGTATAAACTCAGACGTAACGGCACGACCGACCATTGAATTGTAAAGTCGTGTGAAACGAGAATGCGACTCGAGACGAGATGAGCCTAATGCAATGCTTCTAATATTACTAATATTACTTCTAATATTACGTTAGATAAAATGACAAATTAATGAAGAACTAGACGAAGATCTAAGACTAAGTTACATATTTGTAATCAATAAAGTAGCAATTCAACCACTGATTCTGTAAATAATTTCAAACCGAATACGAGCCGTAATGTCAGTCGGTTTTACTTATATCCTTACTTTATTATCACCAAAAGATTTTTACTGGCTATCGGATTTCATCAAAGAAAACAAACCATCACATAAAAAACAAAATAATTCAGATGTTTTGATTAAGATTAAAAGAGCAAAAAGTATCATCTATTTGGCCACAGATCAAACGTAACTTTAGTAATGTTTGGCAGATGTAAATTTATGAGGCAACAATCTACGTTTGACGTTTGTTGCGTACCATATTATGCGGGCTGACACTTTATATGTGACGTTGGGACAAATAGAGGAAGTGAAAAATTGTGCTTACTTAAAGATTTTATCTGGAAGGATAATTTTTCTTTTATAACTATACATAGAAATATGGATTACATAAATGACGCATGAGCACATTACAGATAGAAAGAAGGCTAAAAACGAATAACATAATAATATCACAATTGGAGATTGAATGTAGTACAATATAGTAGTAGCAAAAACCTAGTAGTTAGCCTGGCAAGTTATGATATCAATAAAAAAAATTATCGAATTTACTCTGAGTGGATAATGCTCAGCAACATACAACAGGCGTTATAATTTGACTTTCTTTTATCGATTAAAGCCGATTAAAGATTCTGTAAAAAAGTTAAACAAATCACAAATTACATATCTCCATATAATTTACTATACATTTTACGTTAGTTTATCAAATCCTTGCTGGATATTACATGAATCATAACTCGAGTATTGTCCAGTTGTAAATTACTGGATCATTGGCATCCCACGCACATCCCTACATTTATTTCGACGTACGTTTGAACAAAGTGGAAAGGCATTACTTAAAGACGCTGTGATCAAAGCGCATAGTTGAATAATGACCGCAGTCGGTTGAGAACATTTCCATTGAACCGCACACCGACTTGGTGACGGCACGGTAACAGTCGGCACAGGAAAACAATCAGGTCGCTAATATATTGTGTTATTCATTTTTATGCTATTCATAATTATCCTTAATAATGCTATTCATAATTTAATTTTTTTTTATATTTATTGAGGTATAAATCAATTCCAAATTCTCATTTGTTGAAGACAGTAAACTAAACTATAGCTATATGTATGTTGCTCCCATTTTTGTCCAAAAAGATTTTAATACCAGTACGAATCCTGCTTTCTCATTAATTTCGCTACATTTCATTAAAGTTCATGTAGATTTTTAAAACTTGCTGCAACGTTAAAATTAGCTAATTACTAATTACCGTCATTCTCGCCGAACTAATATCGTACAGACAGTGATAGTGGAAATAATGTTCATTGTATCGGTTCATTGCACGACTTTACCTTATTAGCAGTCACCAAGCAGCGCAGTCTTCATTCAGTCATCACTCAAAACTGATGGTCATGAATATTACGAGCGGTATTTGTGTATGAATAAGACAACTAAATTCATGCAGTTTAACAAAATAGCATAGCAAACAAGACAGATATAGGTTAGGTTAGGTTTTTAAGGTCATTCTATTGAGATTTCTAAACATTTGTTTTTAGATGAAAGTAGTGCTTGGTGACTAAGTTAATTATACGTGTAACGCTTTACATTGTACTCGTATAATATCAGTATATTCGTACTTTAGTCGTAAATAACTTTTACTAATTACGATTAAGTCGCAGATACACATTAGCAGTAGTGCATTAAGATAGCTTGGCTCTAAACTCTAAAGAATAAGCGCAGTCATTACATAGGAATAAAATGTATTGGGGGAACAAAGGAGACACAATACCAGGCTTATAACTAATAATAATATATATTGTTGCACTCCCCCCTTAAGAGAATAGGCCCATCACTCTCCTGTTAACATTGTAGTAGAGTTAAAACAATATTAACGCTGAAATATGTTAGAAGCTCAATAATTCCTCCCAGTTTGTTTTGACATAGCTTTTCATAATGTGACTGTGCGTGAAAGGTAGCAAGGCAATGAAAACACGTGTTCAAACGCATAGGCAGTCGCTGGAGATGATTTATAAGCGCTAACGTGACAGAAATGATTTATGAAGACTCTCGCTCGCAGAGTTAGAGCACTCAGAGGTGTGAAACTGTTTACGAACAATTTCAACCGACGAACACACCGTGCGTCTTCAGTCGGGAATGTCTAAATTATCCGCGAGCATTTTAAACGTTTGCTATTGCTGAGCTTAACTGATGTTTGTTTTGTGACAGTAATAATTAATTTAAGTAGGTAGGTACACATTTTTTTACAAACCTAGAGCTCGCATTACTTTTTGCTCCTCCAACATTGCGACCAAAAATTTGCATATTGGTAAAATCAACCAATTAGGACGATGTTTAGATTTAAAAGAAATGTTGTTATTCATAATTACCATATTTAATTTGCATTGAATTATCTCCGTTTCCGATAATATGTATAATTTTGTCATTAATGAAATTAATATCTTTATTCACTAATCAGACACATTATGATTTGCAATCGCTCGTTAACAGCTGACGCCACTTTATTTCTCCTAGTAAACTTTCTAAGCCTGCAATATTTAGACGTACGACTGGCCGACCAGTCGGTAAACTAAACCGACTGCTATTCGACCATCAGATAGGAGTGGTTGAAAGGAAATGCCTTCCCGATTATTCACAGACTTTCTTCGCAAACTCGAGACCGACGACGGAGTCGGATTCGCGCGGTTATGTGAAACGTGCCTTATGTTTATCTTGTAAATCATTAGTAAGGTTGTAAATCTTTATCTTGCAGATACGTACCTCTATAAAAGTTTGGAGGACGAGTCCTATAGAATTAAATAATAGGTAATTTTGACAACATAAATTTAAAGTCTATTGTATATTAAACTACATAAGATTTCTGTTTTCCATCAACTAGAGATGTGACTTAATTTCTAAAACATACAACGCAACATGGTGTAAGCAAGGATAATTACAAAAGAAAATAATTATTAAAAGATAAAAATGTTCAACCCTCACAAAGTCCACCCACATTATTAGTTCAGGAAATCTTATACCTAATTAATACTAAAAAATACCTAATTTATCCGTAGCATGGACAATACAAAACACCAACGATAGGAGAAAAAATTACAGTATCTATGTATATTAAAAGATTATTGTTATTCGTCGTCAAAATATAAAGTCCATTTTCCCATAAAATTAGCAAACACGTACAAAAGTGCGTTCTAAGCGACTGCGCCTACACGTAGTATAACGGCAATGTGAATGTGCGACGTAATGACATATTACTTAGCGCTTGGCGCTTGCATTATGAACTCAATAACTTTACATTTAAATGTTAAAAATTAAAATTAAATTAACCACATCGAAATAACCCATTTGATAGATTGACCTTTGCTATGAGGGTTTAAATAATAGCAAAATATATCTATCAATGATGACGAACGGTTAGCTCCTATGAGTGAATAAAAGATTTCAGAGAATAAATCAAATCACCGACGGAGAAGCCTCGATTTAATGTGAATTATGGAGAATTCACAAGTGTGAATGTTTTTCCACGATGTCAATTTGTTTCTCCACGACGCGCGACGGTTCCATGATTTTACCACTGAACTTAAGTACCATATTACTACATTAAAACTATACATACCTAACTCTATCAATTTTCATGGTAATAAATAGCCAAATGTATCGTAATAAACTATAAACAGAA
>LGAG01000452.1:952935-976777 GCA_001278395.1 Lerema accius | reverse complement strand
CCAACGATACGAGAAAAAATTACAGTATCTACCTATATTAAAGGAGAATTGTTATTCGTTGCCATCCATTTTCCCATAAAATTAGCAAACACGTATAAAAGTGCGTACGAAGCGACTGCGCCTACACGTAGTATAACGGCAATGTGAATGTGCGACGTAACGACATATTACTTAGCGCTTGGCGCTTGCATTATGAACTCAATAACTTTACATTTAAATGTTAAAAATGCTGTTGAATACGTCAGATTTAAATTAATCACATCGAAATAACCCATTTGATAGGTTGAACTTTGCTATTTGGGTTTAAATAGCAAAATATATCTATCAATGATGATGAACGGTTAGCTCCTATGAGTGAATAAAAGATTTCAGAGAATAAATCAAATCACCGACGGAGAAGCCTCGATTTAATGTGAATTATGGAGAATTCACAGGTGTGAATGTTTTTCCACGATGTCAATTTGTTTCTCCACGACGGTTCCATGATTTTACCACTGAACTTAAGTACCATATTACCACATTAAAACTATACATAACTCTATAAACTCTCATGGAAATAAATAGCCAAGTGTATCGTAATAAACTATAAACAGAAGCAAATTATTGCAATTACTTATGCAACGCGATACAGGTGTAGAGATCGTCTCTATGTAAAATTGTCTTGAGAATTAATTGTCACTGGATTAAAATGAACTCTGAAAGTTAAGTATAATGTGATTAATGAGTTAATTTAATTAAAATTCCTTTTGGCAGTAGCAGATACTTAATATTTTTGTATATGTTATTATATACAAGAAAAACACATTAAATATATTTGATATTTTAAAGTAATTTTCGATTGCCATTGAACCTTTAATTTTAGGTACCTATGTTTTTTATTTCTATTTGTTAGGTATAATAAATTATAAATACGCAAATAAGTCTTTTTTGCTTATGAGATTCTATTTACGATTCATTACATAACAACGATAGTACCTATATCCTTCGCTACATATTTTACATTTGTATAATTTAATACTGATCACAAATATCGCATTAAAAATATGTTAGTCTTACAACTTCTAATAAGGTTAAATAGTATTAACCCGTCAATCATCAACATTGAACTGGGGCAGCGCGAGCGACGCGTGGTGCGAGCCGGCCTGCTCGCGGGTGAATGACAGCCAACAGCCAACAGCCAACCGACAAGGTGACTCCGTGACTCGACACGCGGTCACGCAACACTCATACTGCATATACAGGCTGTTGTTGTTTACAGCGTAACAAGTATTAACCGAACAATTTGAGATGGTATTTTAGAACGATTTATATTTTTTAACTAGTACGTTTAATGTACTAAGATAACTCAACTGCAAAGTGTACTTAAATGCCTTCTTTAAAAAAATACTTATCAGCAATACGTTCGAACACTTTTTTTTAGGATCGATTGTACTAGAAACTAGCTATCCCAGGGTAACTATTTGAAGAATATTTTTAAAATTTTTGGATTAATTTTTTTTATAGGTACGCTTCAACTCTACCACAGTAATGCGCCAAACTAGTTATACTCGAATAACTATACCGCCCTTTGATATCTGTGGTAGGTTTCTTTGAACGAATGAATCAACAAAGGTGAATGCAGGCTTATTATTTCCCATTATATAATATAGGGGTAAATAAAAAAATAGTACAGCTATTATATAAAAAACTTAATTATTACATTTGTACCTCAAAGTTTTGTACCTCATATTTTTACCTTATCATGCAAATAAATGATTTGATTGATTGATTGATTGAGTTTTAAAGATATGTTTTTCATTTTTTACTTTTTTAGTCTCTATAAGCTTGAAGCGTTTTGCATATAGCAGTTTCGTTTCTTAGGTTGATAAAGAATAAACCTAATAGATAGTCATATTAAAATAAAATTTAAAGTTATATAGGTTAATTGAGTACATACTTATTTGTTTTTAATAAAAAAAAATTCAATAAAATAGTAACGATAACTTAAAACTGTTAAATTTATAATTACATACATTAGCATCATGTCGATGGGGAGGGAGATTCCACACTGCTTCTCCGCCTTCCAAGGACGAGCCACAATAAGAACAGCACTGCAGCAAGGTAATGCATCCATTCTGGCAGCGACAGTTCCACTGCAGCCGTTGTGCATCTAGGATAGGAATCGTGGTTGAAGCGCGGACCGATTTATGACTAAACGCGCTACATGTGGTGATAACATCGAACTAGTAACGTTATTATTATAACTTATAAATTAAATAAACAATAAATATTACTACATATCTAGATTTATCGAATTTTAATAAAAAAAAAGTAGTACTACAGCCGTTTTACAGAATATAAATGTTCTCTCTGACATACCTTCTCAATTCTGTCGGATAACCACGTTCCGACAAAATAAAACATCACGCTGTATATTCCCTTATCACCGGTAGTGCTGCGTAAATTAGCTGCGACTGATATTCAAAGAATATAACGTCAGTTGGTTTAAGTAATTTATAAAGACAAAAAAATCTATCAAATTAATTCACCTTGTTAAAACCAATTTCATCTTTGTATTATATATGTTGCAATGTGTTTATTACGCAAATTACATTGATTCTATTTTTTTTTTATTCTGCTCCTATAATTTCTCGATATCTCTTTCTCCATGGAAAACCATGCTGATTAGTTGTTTTATGTTAAGGTAAACATGGGTGGAATTAAGTAATACTTTTAACGCGGATAAAGCCGTTACAACTTGAGTCATCGCCTATAAAGTAAACATTACGATGAATTAACGATATTACGATGATCTAATGATGCAATGAATGTAGAATTTTTGTATTCGCTTCGTCATTCGATAATATTAGGTAAGTTTTACAAATGTAGATGATAGTTTCAAGTAAGTAGGTAATATTAAATAGGTAGGTATGCTGTGATATGATGGAAAAGAAAATTAATAATACACAAACAGAACACCAGGAAATATTTTTGAAGTTTGCTGCAGAACTAGAGCCTTTTCCATTATTACATTTTATCGGTAGCATTATTGTTTATTTTTCTTGTAAGTAAAAATATGAATAAATTTAAATAGTCCAATAATTAATACGGACAATAATTTTACGACTTTCAACATAATATTTAAAACAATGTTAATCGCAGCCTACTCAGGGTTTAAGTTACAAATGAATGTCCTTACGGACGTATTTTATTATTGCATTAAGATGATACCACTGACCCCGTTTCTTAATATATCATTTTAATTCAATGGAAACCACAATTTCGTATCGCGGACGTTTTGATTGAAAGGCAACATTCAATTCTATGCTATTGAACCCGAGTTTTAAATGTAAATTACATTTTATCTGCATGACATTTTAAAGATGAATTAACGTTATTCGCTAACGGAGACCTTTATAACGTGATGTGTAAGCTAAGTAATAAAATTTAGTGGCCACGTTAAGCAAGCAGCCTAGTTAAATTTTTTATTATTATCTTTTTTTTTTTTATTATCATTTATTAATGTCCCACATCGTGGGACTCTGTATTATTTATTTGTTTTGATCATATCAACAGTGACACAGACGAATATTTTAATAACAAGTAATAATTACTACAAAAACAAATAACCCAACTGTATTTTTTTTCCAATCCAATCCACTAACACTTCACAAATAATACCCTACTACTCACAATTCTAAACTTATCTGATGTACCTACCTACTGGCCCCTTCTATCCATAATAACTACTTACTTCAATCCATTAAAACATTAAAATATTAATTGTCGACTAATGACTTTATTATACAAAGGCAGTGAATGAATTGAAAGTTTTAGCATCATAATAAAACGATCAAGTAACAAGAAAACGTAGACGTCAATCTAAATTTAATGATTGACGGATTAGCTGTACCATAGCGTTTGTGGTGGAGCAAAAGAGAATAGTACGAATACCTACCGGATTATTCTTGTCAATGAATTATGTTTTAATGTTTATTAACTCAGCATTTAAATAAGAAAGTAGACATAAAATTGACATTTCCGAAATGTAAGCTCGCTCTACATATCTAGACAGATCATTAGCGTCATATTTTTATCTTTAAGCCCTAGTTTTAATGGAGATTGGTTAAAGATTGCTTTTAGTAATAAGTACCTAGCTTCGGTCAGTTTTTGCTTATGCAAATCCTTGTCTTTATGTTATTTACCTCCGTATGCACAAAGATGGTTTACTGCATAAACATTTAATAACGATCTGTACACTGGATAGTATTAAATTACGTCATATTGATGTGTAAAATGTATGTCGTAAGCGTTTGATGTCCACATTGCAAAAATTGTGGGGATCAATAAATAAAGGATTCCTGAGGGTTAATTTGAATCTTTTCCACAAGCAAATTAATTCCTTTCATTTTGTTACAAACACCGTTAAGTAATCTGAATGCCAAAATCAAACTATTGAAACCTCTATAAGAGAAATGGACCAGTATGCAGCAATGATGGATTGCAATGAACTCTTTACTATAAATAAAGTACATTCCAGAGAAGTTGGAATTACAAAATGTAATCCAATAATGCGTATATTACTTCTCTCGTCATTAACTTTTCAATTAACCTATGGTTTGAGCGTTCATCATCGATGGCAGATGATCACGCCCACAGGAGAATACTCATGCTAACGCACTCAATTCATTAGTGTAAATTAGGTACTTCTTACTTTAAATGCTTCGTATAGTGAGAATGCTATCCATTTCATTTTCTTTACGTGTTAGAGTGTCAGTCTCCGTCACTGATATTCGTGATATACAAATCATAGTATCACTTCACCGTTACAATGTACGTTCTCTCATGCATCTAACAATTTCCTGGTGAAAATGAACTTCAATTAGCCACTATTACCTACCTACTGTTATTATCCTACCCCATAATTTCATCAGTGCAATCCAAACCCCGCAGTATTTGTAAGGTAATTGAGTAATTCGCGGAACCAGATACACCATTACGTAGGAAGGGACTATGGTAAAACTGCAAAGGTGAACCAACTAGTTCATGTGAGGAAAATTGGCACTAGGTTTCACAACATTAGACTCTCTTAAAAACGACAATCCGAGAGTCTTCAGACCAAGACCTGTGTTAACTTTACACTTCGGCAAGAAAAAACTAAACGGTATGAACACGTAACCATTGACGCAGATATTTAACTTACGCGTTCTAAGTTAAACAAATACCCATTTACTTGTAAGTAGACCACTCTTCTATCGAGAACTCTTAAGAAAGGCCGTTTTATTTGTTTAAAAAAAATGTTCATGTAAATTGCTCATATTCTATAAGCAACTGTGCGATCGTCGATAACATAACTAATATTGGAATAGTCGTAAAAACTACTCCATCCACGTACCGCTCTCTACAAATATCGAAATTCAACGCCCATCTTTCATCTTACTTTTGCATAATGTACTCTTGAATTAGTGTTTGTCATATATTACCTAAGATTTTTTTTTTTATAAACTTTAAAATTAAAAAAAATTTGGTATTAAGTAAGATTTTTACTGGATCATTTCAGCTTACTTAGGACTTACCGACGAATTAACTTTGAGATAAGAATAGGAATTCGGTATTACAGTATCTTCGTACCTACTCGTAAACTCTTTTATGGGTCTTTTTGATAACGATCAAATTGATAATGCCGGTAGTGTTCTTTACTGATAAGATGGGGATGATAAATGATCATCAGGGCACTTTTCGTGGTTTTATATAAAAAAGTTGTAAGTAAGGTAACTCGTACACGTTCCGAATAAAAAAAGTTGTCTTGGTGAATAATGTGAAAATTTCACGGCGTAGGTACTATTGTTGATGGAGACTTTCTTTACTGTGTGAGAATATCGATTTAAATCTATTTTGATTGTGTTCGATGTCGAACAGTACCCTCATTCTTAGTATTACTTACAAAACTTTGCAAAGGCTCTTAGAGATTATTGTAAAATTTATGGATCGGAATTTAGAATGTAACAGTCTACGTGTCTATATCTTAGCAAACTTTCCGACATATTTTCATATCAAACTAGTATTTTTGAGTAACAAACAGTAAAAAAGATGCAAGAAACTTTAGGTATGAAATGGAACACGTTTTTCATCATAGATCGGTATTTTTGAAGCACAAAAATATAAAGCAAGCCTGTTCATTTAATTGATGGTAAAAAAAGCCGTCCAGCTATCGGAATATCAATCGGCCGTTTTGGCGGCCACAACCTTGCTACAGTTACCTTTTACGGTCGGTGTTTACGTTAAAATTTTAATTGGTGAAGGTTTGAAAGTGCTCCAAAATCCTGCGTACGGTAGGAACACTTGCCAAAATTTGACATACCGGTTGAGTAGAGAAAGTGCAACATGTTACTGCATTTTAAAACTTAGCTCTCTTTTATTCTCATTTAAATTAAAGTTACTGTACATAATTTGGACGTGAACCACATGCCATATCAAATTAGTGTTTAAAATATTACAATGACTTACTCGTAAGTAACTGTGACTGACTAATTCGACTGTGATAGGTAAGACAGGTTTAACTCTTATTTATCAGTTTTTTGGATTATTAACGAACCCATCATTGAGGTTATGGAATTCTTTAATATCTTTATATTTTTTTTATATCTGCTTATATCGCATCATCGATAATCCATAATGACAGATAGACTTACTTAAATAACTACTTATCCAAAAGTTGAAAAAATATTCGTAGTTGTTAAAGGAGTTTAGATATTCCTATTAAAGAGAAAATCAGTTAACAAACAGATGATACGACACTGAGCAATTTTTTTTACCTATTATTATGTAGATTCTAATTGTATGGTTTGCACAAAATCTTAATTTTAAAACCAAATTACCGTAAAAACGTACGGTCACGCAAAGCTTATTTCATATTTAGTTACAAGCAATCTTCTAGAATTGTAGACATGCGAACGTGATTGATGTAATCTGGCTTAGAAGGGTTTTGAGGATAACACAAAATGGAATGCAGAATTGACATAATAGATTTATTCAATTAAGCGTATTATTTCACAAAGTTCAACCACCCTGTTCAAAATTTATCTATAACATTTGATTATAAAAACAATTTCTGTAAACTGCTGCCACCAAATAACTTTGTTTTAATTCATATATTGCTTATCTACTGTATCTATTATATCTAGATTGGTACCTCATTACATTTCTCATTCTTCCCACGTAAACCTTATTGTCATCGTGGTATGGTAATGATATTCGACTACTCGCCGTTGGGAGAAAGTGTATATTTAGTATATCAATTTGCGCTTGTTTAGGTGGTCCGAGTTACGGATGTGACTGTTAAAAACATTTGTAAACAGAGATAATTATATACAATTTGTTTGGCGTTACGTATAAGCTCCAAATTGTTTGGTTACACAATGTTATATTATCATTACCTAACTTCGTATCCAAAAATATTCCGCATGTTGAAGAACAGTCAAAGTAAAAGTACTAATAAACTATAAATCTAATTAATCGTTTTGGGGTCTAGTGGGACGGGTGAGAACGGGAATGGGAGCCAACGGGAATAACCCGTTTAGACACGTAAGAAAATAACTAGTATAATTAAATTATTTAACACCATTAAGTACAACTAAGGGTTTGAACACACAAACAACAATATAGTACAAATCATACCTAGCAGAAGAGACTATTTAGATAGGCTTCGTTAAGGTAAATTAACAGAAAAATACATTATGTGTGAGTATAATTATATTTCCAACCAAATTATATTCCACATCTTAATGTAATCGAACTTGTTTACGTGTTATAAATTAAGATATTATAAAAATATTTACTAATCAGCATTCATTAAAACGTGCGAATCAACTATAAAGCTCTATATGGCCATCAATTAATCATAAAGATTAGGTACCTACTATTGGTAAACAGATTAATCTCGTAAGTAATGACTTTGTGACATAAGAATATTTTGCTTTGGCTTCGAGATAATGATGTAGTCTGTAGTTACTTAGTGGTATCAGAATATGATGTTATTCGTTGCTTATTTAAAAGCTGACCTTCGAATTTTATGGCTTACTAAACTTCTAAAATATAAGCCAAATCACAACAGTAATATAATTAAAGTCATTAAATGACGTAGAAGCTAACTGAGAAAAAATATTTTAGATATTTCAATTAACACGTAACTGCAGCGCCTCTTAGCGTGTAAACCATAAAATGCATCTTTTTTTTGTAAAATGGACGATGGATTAAAAACAATTTACAAAAAACTCCATGTAAATTAGTCTAGCCATTTTGAACATTACCTGGAACCTCTATTTGCTTACAAGCATAAACAAACAAATAAACAAACCACCTTTGACCCTCTGACCCTAAACGCATAGACCATCTCCGTTCCGTCGTGGGTAAAAGTAGTTTCTTTCATGCACGAGATTCTATAATTTTTATTTTTATAATGCGGGACCCTAAAATCTAAATAAATTACGACTAGCGGATTAGAAAGGTAACTGTGAGGCATCTATATCAGTGATTAATCGGTGTTATCGTAACTATTTTAAACAGTGATAGATACCGTCAAAAAAATTACGTAGGTGACTACTCTTTTCGAGTCGGCATGAATTATGATACTGCTCTCGCAAAGTTACATTATTTTTATGTTAGTTGATGACGTAGAATTTCTCACATCGTTGAGTTCGCCTATAGCATATTTTTCCATGCTTCAGCGCGGATTGGTGGAGGTGTTAATGGCAAACCAACGTTCTCGTACCTAAAGGTCTTCGTGTTCTAACGATTGTAATCTAACAATAAAAACCAAAATCTTCAATTTCCTTCGATTTCGGATACATAGCAGCGCTCAAGAATCTTTCGCAATTTTACACCTTCCATCTACCAAACTTAACTCGACCTATCACTTAACATCATCGCAAGGAGATCATTTATCTCTATACTGTTGACTTGATTAAGTAGAGAAAAGTTGCGTTCTGTAGCTGGACGGCAATAAGTCAACGTCAGATCGCTATCAGCTATTCTACTAAGCCAACAACACGTTTATCAGGGAGATCCTTCTTCATTCCAGTGGCTAGACTGCAATGACCATATTGTATCAGGCACAGCGGCCTAATGTAAAGAAAACAAAAGAATGACTATTACAACGAAGAAATTGTGTTATCAAATAACCAGTGACAATAAACTCGCCACAGCCAGTCTGTTCGGTCGGTAGGTTGTAGAAAGTAGATTTAAGCCCGGTAAGGAAATAAATTTTATTTAACGAGAAATACGTGACTAAGCTCCGAACGTGTTCTAAGGTCAAATTTTCTAAAACTCGTCTACGTTATAATACTTTTAAAAAGAAGACACCATTACCTACTAATTTAGTGCCTAGCTAATTCTAGTAGTTGATAAACTATTGAATTTAAGAAAAATAATCTACATATAAAAACCACCGTCTCCTTCTATAAGAAAACTATGCCTTAGTAGGTAGGTACTAACAAAATGTTAGTATATACCTAAATACATGTGTTGCAAGGAAAATACCAGAACTTGAAAAAAAAGGGGTGCAGTAGGAAAATCGATAGACAAAAATACTCCCAATAATAGTTGTCTTAAACATCTCCTAATACATTTATACATACTTACATTGATTAATTTTTTTATATCCTAGCTTGACATCCTTGGAAAAATTTTGACAATGAACTTACGACGCTGTTTTTTAAGATCGTGCCGTCAAGATAATTACATCAATAAAGATGGTTATAGCAAGCTGCACCGACCTCGTAACAAAAAGATAAAAGTAGAGTGGCTGTAATAAAAAAAAAATTACAATAAACTTTTTAGATTTTTTGGAAACAAAACAAGTTAGTAAATCCAACGTATTTAAACAATAAAAGTCAAAAACAAATTTCTGCATTATAAGTAACAAAGTAATTCAATTTTAAATACGACTTGTATAAAAAAAATTTGAATCATAAAACGGGTAAACTTTCGACGGTTGATTTTTTAAAATTGCTTTCCAAAATACATTGTTCTGTATAGTTAGGGCCTAAACCCTTAATAATCATTTTCATACTAAAGACTAAAAAATTTGTTGCAAGACGTTAGAACTAATTACCTACCTAATCATGTAAGTTGGAGGTGGGATACAGAAATAACTAGAATAAAACCAACAATAAGTGGATTCTTTTTCGTTTTCTCGACCTGGAACGAGTTCTTCTCAATTTGTTTATCGGTCTTAAAGCTATAAAACACAAGGAAGTTTTTGATGTCCATATACATATAAACCGGTGGATATGTGTGATGAAAATAAATGAAAGGTTTCGTAACTGTGCCAAACTATACTGGGAATAGTTCAGCCGGCATCGCGAGCAATATAAGCATCTGTTTTCTAAAACAAAATGCATAAGTTAATGTCAACATTACTGTTGCAGTAAGCATTGCAAAACTTCATTATGCCACTTTCCAACACACTTGACGTTTAATCTGATAAGGATTCTATTACTCCCAATTGAACTGAAGAACTGTAAAAAGCACTCTTAAACAAAAGTGCCTCGATAAACGTAAATCACAACACAACCTTTCACTCATTGTGATCAATCAATTTGGTTTTATAATCGATTTGTCATGGATAATCGATGTTTAATCTATAATGCTTTCAACGCAGCGATCACTGACCGCTGTTTCAACGAAATGAAATTTAAAGTAATTAAAAATTTCGTACAAACATAAATTGAGAATTTTTTAGTACGTACTGTTAGACGCAGAAAATAGAAACAATCTGAGCGAGCATTAAAATTTCTTCGCTTACTATACCATTGATGCACTTATATACATGCTGTTTTTTTTCTCATTTGCTACCGTTTCTGTTATGAGCAAAGGAAATTAATGTATATTGTAATATTTTGATACGCTAGCGGTATGGCCCACTATACTTGGCAGTATACCGTAGTATTCTTTAAATTTAATTTAACTTATCCCCAAAATATTTATTCGTTAAAAATTTTGAAGCATTTATATTTAATACCTCTCAATTTAAAATTCAAATAGAAAGTGGGACTAAGTGTTCATACATTAGGTGATAATCATATATACTAACACTGACACATATTCAAACAAACCAAGCTTAAGCATGTTAATTAATTGATTATAAACATTTTTAACGTATAAACTATCACCAAACTCAAATTGAGGGAAACCGCCTTTGTGTACTTGTACTTCTAACATATACACGTTTGGATTTCACACAATTAAGTAATTACTTTTAGCAAACACCGTTATGTTATCACATAAAACGCTACATTAACAACGCTGTCGCTACATTATTGATGTACTGATGTTTAATTACTATATTAAAGTCTTTCTTCTAGTCTTTGTCTAAAAAGTTAGCTTTATGCTTTTTATTAGACCTCAGTACGTACAAATAGGGGAAATATTAGGTTCCATTTGAAGATTTTACGAGGGAAGGCTATTAACTCCTCAAACATATAGTTTCTAGAATCCAGTGCGTTTTGTCGACTGGAAAGTAGTTCCCAAGTTAAAGAGGGAATTCTAAATCATTTTATTGCGTTTACAGTATGTAAGTAAAATTTAAGTCTAGAATACATTTGCTTTCAGCAATGTCTGTCGAAGTTCTTATTTATGTTCCAGATCAGGTACTAGGCAACTCTTGTTAGAGGTGAATAACTTATGGAAATTATTTGAGATAATTTAACGTGTGGGAGGCGAAGCAATGTCTGTTTCTTATTTATGTCTGTGAGATGATTTAGACAGTACTATCATACACATGTAGTGGAAGATTACCTACGTTTGCGTGTGAGATACAATTTTACACGCATATTTGCCTCTCACGATAGTTTTCATTCAAGTCTTGGAATGACTTAAATTACGTATTCGAAGTGGAAGAAAATGAGAAAATGGTCACGACGCGGATATGCAAAGAAAACCACATAGAATTTATGCAGATTTTACCAATTGCAGTAAACTTAAGTTAATAATAACTTACGTTACATACGGCTCTATTATATTTATGTACTATGTAGTAGATCTAAAGGAATATAATAAGCAAATTGCAGGTTACAGTTCTGTGTATATAGTTTCCAAGGACCATCCGTCATCCGTGAACTACTGGTAAAAATCCATTGGTATAGGACTATATTTGATATGTTCGACAAATACGTTTGTATGATTTTTTTATTGAATGTATGTTGTGTTAGTCATTTAGTCAGTTATATGTTGTTGTTAAAACATAACATTCTAATGCATGTTACAAGAAACGGAAGCCGCAGTCTCATTTACTCCTAATTAATGCTCTGATAAATATAATTCCGTTGTTATTTTAATAATTATACTTATCTACTGCAACATGACTTTTTGCATAAAAACTCGTTAATTACACAAGGCGTTAAAATGTAATAATTTTGTTATTTGGATTAATAATTTCAGTATTTCAAACCATTAAATACTGAAATCAGCATTTTTAGTCTTGCGGATGGATACAAACAAGATATTGAAAACGATCAATCAATATGACTTATTTCCACATAGACATTCAAGAATTTCACCTTCGTCTGAGTCGTAACTGAAGAAACTATTTTGAAATACTGGGGTTAGAGATCAAAATACCGATACTGAATACAATATTGAGGTAGAGTTTACTTCAATGCTGGTCTATGAATAAAGTATAAGTATTTAGCCAATGTGTAAACCTATGGCCTTCTCAATCACCTGTCTAGATTGTTACGCATCGTGCTGTTAATATAATTATGTTGTTATAAATGTTAACTTTGGCTTTAGGAGGTAAGATTGACTTCTAGTCGATCAATCACTTAACAGTGGAAAAAAATTGCGGAATGTAACAATTCTACTTACTACTTGACATTCGTTAAGTGAGCTATTAATTCGTAACACGAAATAAATACTTTGTATTTGTTTACCAGAGATAATGACAGTCAAATAATATACATTGTTAAGAAAATAAACAATACTACTACAGTTTACCAACCTTTGTACCAACCGGTAATGTAAATAATTGATGCATTTGATGTTAATTATAATACATGATTTATTTATTAACTTGTGAACGAGGTTATCTTGAATGAGGTTTGGAGTAGAGCCCCACATCAAGGTCTAAGTGGCCTGGCCGTGAGTTTGATGAACCGTGTATAATGTGTTATACGTTAATTATACATGAACATGAATATGATTCCATGTTTAAAATGCATACAAAATTGCACAAAAACTGTATTCTGCAAGACCATATTCGATACAAACAGATATATAAATAACTGGGAGGAGTCTTTTCGTATTCGAAATATGTATTTACAAATATTATTTCAAATACACAAATATCGTTTTACTACGGCAGACAGACACACGACATAATTATATCTTGCGCATCGACATTTCGATCTTGTTTTGTTGATCGTAAACAAGACTGACAGGTCGACCATGATTCAAGACCATGATCCGTATCACAGTAAAACGATTGGATATAGCTGTGTCATGGACACAACTGTGTTTTATACGCGAATACGTTTAAATTACAGGTTAACTTTACCTCAAAATTGCGGCGCTTCTCATCATCATCATCATCATCATACTTAATAAAAATGTTGATTGACTGACAGACACGCTACAGCCTAAACGGCTAAACCAGGAAGCATGAAACTTGGCACAGAGGTTCCTTCTAGAGTGTAGATGAGCACTAAGAACGGATTTTTGGAAATTCCCACTTTAAGGGGGGGAAATAGGGTATGAAAGTTTGTATGAAAATTAAAAAAAAATTAAAGCAAGCAGTTTGCAAATTGGTATTTAGGTTTTTGATATACTTAATAAAAATGTTGATTGACTGACAGACACGCTACAGCCTAAACGGATAGACCTAGAAGCATGAAACTTGGCAGAGACGTTCCTTCTAGAGTGTAGGGGAGCACTAAGAACGGATTTTTGGAAATTCCCACTTTAAGGGGGGGAAATAGGGGATGAAAGTTTGTATAAAAATTAAAAAAAAATTTAAGCAAGCAGTTTGCAAATTAGTATTTGAGTTTATGGTTGACAGCAATATAATTTCCGCAAGCAAAGCTGCGGGCAACAGCTCGTTATAAATAATTCTTTAATCCTTTAACTATCCAATTTAATTTTGAATGTAAAACTGCAACGCCAAACTGTATCTCCCGATTTTGTTATCATTAGGCCTTTGGGATTGTCTCCGTATGGTAGCAAATTTAAATACGTATTTACGTAAAATTGTTCCCGGTACAGTCCACGACAATTTCAATTTAAAATCATAAATATAGGCCGCTAAACAACTACATATTATTCGTAATCTGTGGTTGTTTCCCACGCCGCGCGCGGTGTATTGTCCCCGTACTCTACAAAGCAAAGAAAGTGCTACGCCAGTGCGTAGCGGTCAATTTATCGCCATGCCTACGATATTATACTGCAGCGGCAAAACCTATCAGATTTTTTATTGTAACTGAGTAGAAAGAGATCATTATGAAATATTTTTTATTAGGTCTAATAATAGTAAAGTATAAAAAGCTTCTTAACAACAAAAAAAACTATTGAGATGATTATCAAAAATCACAAATCGTTTTCTTTTATTTGTATTGTATTAAGATTAAAAGCTTGCAAAGCTAGTAGATTAAATGTATCTCTATACTCAGCATGACGCCGCAAAATATGTGCCTAACTCAATAATGTTTAGCTTAACTAATCATTGTTGTAGTAATTTAAAACCTGTGGCGAAATAAATGTTTAATTTACTTTCTTTCTTTTGGACACATATATTCGATATAAAAAAATATAAGTGAGATTTTTTATTGTGATTAAAAACGGTTCAATTTACATCGTAAAGGCATCGGCTAAGATCCTTGAACGTTCGTGCTACGGACCGGTTCGTGTTCAAATGCCACGGTCCTGCGAGGTTTTGAAACGAAATGTATGTGAATGTTAATAATTATGACTATTAAATATTTTGATTGTGGGAATTATGATTATTTGAAGGTAAACCAACTGCGAAATTGGGCCATTTTGTTGTGGTACGAGTCGTCGGGTTATAATATCTCCAAATAAACTTTGCTGTTCCAAAAATTCTATCCGATTATACAATCGGAATAATAATAAATATATCCGTATAACAAAATTATAGGGGCAAAATCTAATTTTCCCAAATAACCTACAATGTTTTTTTAAATATACATACAACCATTACACATACCTAGAGACCACAACAAAGTGACATAGTAACTGAGACTGACACGCTTGATACTTTCAACTGTAAACTTTCGTCTACCCGCAAATGTGTTAACCACGACGTTATCTTCGTTTTCCTCGCATTTCATTGAACGCCCTTTATGACTGACAAGACAAGTGTTCCTATACGACCACAGACTGAGATTACCCGGAAATGCGTAGATTACTGCAATAGGGTGCATTGTATATCTTCTATGGACTGTGTAACACGTATTGCATTTCCTTATTTTTGGTTTACGTAATGAAAGAGGTGGGAGTATCAAAACTATTGCCTGTCTTACGTCGACCGCGTCTCTGTAAGCGGCTTAGTTGAGCAACAACGAGCGATTCTGAGATGGGTTCGTTAGTAATAATCTTATGAGAGCCCACGTGCTTCCGAAGGCTTGTTTAGTAATAGACCCTTAAGACAGGAGTTGTTAAAGCTTTGTCTTAGAATAACGTGTGTCATAAGACTATTATAACTGTTAGTATTGATGAAAAGGTTCATATACTGTTCGTATTGATGAAAAGGTTCATTTATCAATTATGTTAAGATTTTTCAACTCTGAACTGGATTCGCGTGTGAGAGAGTATGTACTGTACACTCAACATAAATATCTCCAACAAACAATTATTTTTGGTGAGAAATTTTGAAGATTGTGAGAAAAAATTGTGCACAATTGTTTATAAGCTACGAATGAGGATCTACATATAAATTAATCTTTAGATATTAGAAACATCAAGAACATTTTTATTTAAAAAAAAAAAAACAAAAATTTGAAAGATGTTTTGTTAGTGTCCTTCAAACCAAAAGGTAATTTTAATTGTCAGTAACTCTTTAAGAATATAATAAAGATACAGCTGTATTTATAACCAGTAGGATTAATTTTACTATTGCACTACTTTAATTAAAATTATCCTACATAGAACTGGTCACGTCACTCCGAAGTCAACCTTTATTAGGGCGTGTTCACCAAATCACAGTAACTGTTATATATTACTAAATCTTTCTCTCGTTGGTTATTTTCCATTGAAAGTCGCGTGGCGGGAAGTGAAACAATAACAGATTAGTGGTTTTGACCTTATACTCCCTCAAGAGCCAAGTTTGAAATGCTACCAAGTAGTAATTATAAGATTAGAGATTGTTACTTTATTTATGTTTTGGTGAAAGATAACGTGTTATGAAAACCAGGCATATCTACCTATTGGAGTTGGTTTCAAATTTTCATTTTGAGCTTTAGTTATTATTTATTTGCACCTGACCAGATCCGCTCTATGATAAGGGAATTTTTCATGAGCAGAGTGAATAAGCTTTTGTAAGTTATAGCCTCGTACATCAAATGCTAACATTTGTCGTCAATTATAATTAGGTAAAATTGTTTTGTTATGTATTTGTTTAGACACATACGTAGGAATATTATATTTTTCTTTTTATCAATAACTAAGTTCGATGTTCACCACATGTAGAGCTTTCAAATTAATGTCAGATACAGTAATATTTAGATGCATTTTTATGCACTTCTTATTAATATTTATGCAGGTACTTGCTACGGCCGTAGCTTGCTTGAAGGTCAAGTTCTTAATGGTAAGACATAATATAATAATGATAATTATTATTAATAATATAGTTATTATTATTTTAGTAGTAGAATTAAGAAGTAATAAATTACGACGGCTTCCTAATATAAAATAATATTATTGACTGTCCATTGTACAGGACCAAAGTCCTTTTTAAGGTCAATGGCATGCGTCAAGCGCAATGAAGCAACTGTTCTTATTCAGTGTTTTACACAACTTGATTCAAACATAGTAATGTAATCTGATAGGAAGGTCAATTACACTTCAAATTTGATGTGGTCAACCTTCAAACCCAAATATTTATATTAACGATACATTCAAAGTATTGAATCTAACAAGGTTACAAATAATTCTGTACAAACTAAAAATAATTTTGACATAGACAATCATATTGGCTTCAACAAACAGACTCTATTGACTCTTCAAACAAGCTATCGGTAAACAAATCCCTGAGACTATCAACAAATTAGTATTGACAAAATGATCCTTACTTCCTCGTATAGCACTCGTCGGCAAGTGCTCTGGCACTCTGCCGGGACACATGGAGAGCGAATCTCACGCCGATGAACGCCAAAATCACCAACATAGTTCACGCACTCCACTGTCTGACACCTTGAAACTAGTAGCAACCTTCCAGTCTCCACTCTAATAGCAAGGAATACTCAAATATCTCAAACAAACACTTTGCGCAAGACCACTTGTCTAGCGTGCCCTGGCTCGCACTCGTGTATGAAGTTCGAATTGTCACGTATTTGCACTTTAATGCAGCGCAATAGTTTCCTTCACCGCTATAGGAATAAAGTTCGAGATTCCTTGGTTATTTAATTGATCGTTGTTCTACAAGAATACAGTTTATTTTCACACGGTCTGAAAGATAGGTACCGACATTCACTATAAAAATTTATTGCATTAGTACGATGTAATAAAATTGAATAATAAGGTCTTTATTTTGTGCCACTAATAGCCACAACTTCGACAAGTCTTGATATCGTAACGTCTTGATCTCGTACTGAAGACTATTGAGATCTTCAATCAGTATTATAGTCGACAAACACGCGAAAAACAAAGAGCGATTGTTATGATTTATTGGATTGATTCAGTTGCTATATTTCTCATATCTCTTCATAAATTTACATTCAGAAATATCTTTGTAAAACGTTCATATAAGTCGATAATAGTCATCAAATATCTTGAATTCTCTATAACTAAGCCACTAAAGTAATGCACTAATAATCCATTTACGAGCACTGCTCAACAATCCTTCTATCAGGCTTCATGAAACAACGTAAACTACGTTTTGTATGTCTACGCGCTACAACAAACGCAACGTAAACACGCGCGTGAACGTCAACAAGTGTTAAGTCGAACAGCTGGACGCAAGGAAGTCTTCCGCGTGCGCTTACGAGAGCGAAAGTGCGGGCGGGCCGCGAGCGTTACGATAACCGACTGCTGGGCTCCGTTGGCCCGCGCGGCCGCGGTGCCACACCGTGCCGAGCTCAGCTTACCCGACCAGATCACCAGAGGGTCGCCGGGATGACGTAACACGGCTGGGTTCCGTGATACCACGTAACTTGACCTCTTACTTTATTTGTATAACACTCACAGATTCCGGATTATACTACCTACTACTGCCTACTCTAATGACCTTTCATTAATGATGTCAATACATCAAAGCAGATTAGATAACTCCGATAACGATATCATAATTAGAGTTAAATGTAACTTTGATGCGCAATAAAGTTTGGTGGTAAATATAACGTCAAAATAATTTGAATAACGGTGTTTTACTTAAACAGATTAGTATAAATTGCTATATCTATTAGGTCTAGAGTTAACTTGAAATGAAGCAAAAGTAACTTTAAGTAAGTACATTAATATCAACAAATTATTGCTTACATATTCCCGGATTCGGCCAATATAACTACAAGGTTTTTATGTCCATGGTAATTGATGGATTATCACTTATTCCGAACCATGGAAGCGATATAGGTTCCCTTAGGATAAATTCAAAATTTTTAAAACTACTCTTCTGCGGGCGAAGCCGCTGGCGACATCTAGTATCGCATATACGAGTAGCTTAGGTTTTAACAAGTTGCATTGTGCATGTTCGATAAGTATACCCACATTCAAAAAACGGTGCAGAATATAAAACTGCAGATGTTCACCTCGAATTAATACGACGAATTATAAAATTAATGTCATGATAACATCTCTAAGTAGGGTCACGGTCGCCAACTCCGACTGAGTAGTGAATTAATTATCATTAATATTATTAATAATAATACTACCTTGACACCACGTTCAATCTATAAATTAGAATATATGACGAGGTGGTATGATGAGGTGGTAAAACTTAATTTTTATTTAGGCTTCAATTCAGGTTACCACAATTCACTAGAATAATAAGATGTAGACCTCGTTCCAATTACGGAGTCTACCAGCTTTTGAGGATACGTGTAAATGTTTCAAATTCTACATTTGTGTTCTCCGTTCACAAAGTGTATTTCAGTTAATGATTCTCATTCTTATTTCGTTACAATTACTGAAAAATTTGAATAATGTCTTGGGAAGATCTGAAGGCACATCTCAGCTTGCTACAGTAACTATATCTATTTATATATAATCTATTTGTTTCCGTTTCAAATGTACTGCAATAATGTGATGCTAATGCAAATCTAAGTTGAATTTCTCTTCGAAAAAACTGAATTTCTATGATACATTTATCTTAAGTAGTATTAATGTGTTATTTTGGAGAAATTTGGAGAAAAAAAATGTACATTTGCATCAATATAAGCTAGTAAAAATCTTTAACATGTAGGTCACATATGTTAACAGTAGATTGTAAAAGTATAAATTATAATGTTATTTCTATAACAGTACAAAGAAGCAGACATTTCGAAGACGATAAAGAATCCTAACGGCATGTTTTTGGACTTTAAAATATATTTATAACACGAAATGTTTATTGGCGACCTTAATAAAAACAAACACATTGTATATTTTTATGCAAGTTGCCGGCAAACGAACTATCTGAAGTGATCACTGACGACGCTCATATACGACAATAACACGAAGAAGTTGACCACCCAAAGGTACTAGATACTACAATTAATCTATGTAGGTACCTAATTGAATTGGTATCAGCGTTAGATTTGAACTTAATTATCTAAGCCTCATACAAATAACTGCGAGAAGCACAGCTACAAGCGACAGCAAAATTTTGAACTATGTCAAGTTTACCAAAAGCGGTTTCTATCGCCGCCCATAATGCCCCACTAACGTGTATTTTAATAGCTTTGTTCGGCAATCATTGCTTGCTTTCGATTTTCTTTAATTTACATAAAATCCTATTTTTCGTACGAGTTATTCTCGAGAAAGCTTTTTCTTATAGGTACCGCGAAAGTTTCGTAGATTATTAAGATGCAAACAAATTGATTAAGACAGTAGATATATGGGGATTATTAATGTATTTTGAGAAAGCTATAATCCATTTTGTAATCCTACCTATCAAACAAGTAATTACATGGATTCGATTCCCGATTGAGAAGCAAGAGCTAGAGATGTTTCTTTCTATTGACTCTATCTAACGTATCTAGCAGATAAATTTTATCGGAATATGGCACGTTACAACATTAATTTTATTACTCCATAACTTCATACTATTTGTTATTAACCATAACCATTAATTTTAACAATTAAAATAAATAATAATTTACTTGCAACGTACTTATACGAGTACAATGACGACATGTACTTTCTGAAGAAAGTTCACGACGAGTTGAGACGGGGATCGTTAATTTAATTAGAGAATGTCCCTCTCTATGTTGTCCTGTCAAGTGTAATAACAACAAATTATTAGAAGCCGTTCACCTAAACCTAAAGGGATATTGAGAGGCGCGGGAGATACGAGGTGGGAGAATGTCGTAGGCGTGACTGTTTAGATGAAACGACAAATTCCGATTTTAGTGGGCATGGGAAGTGTCACCTAAATAATCATATTGTATCAAATTATCTCATGTTTCCTTAGTTAATTGAGCCATTTATTTAGACATTTTAAAAACATAATTAATACATTTTTAATTTACAATAAACAAAAGAGCCATAAAAATATAAATATACAAAAAATTCAGTAATACGTCCTTGCCAAAAAATTTAAAAAAGTCTTCCGTGCTACATTGCGAGCATCCTTCTCGAGTTAACATAATTATTTGCCGTCTCAATCATACTCTAAACTAAAGAAAAAAGATTCTAATACAGAGTATTTTCATGTCTTCACACCGATCACGCCTATGATAATGTTTGTTGTATAAGATATACGAGGAAATTTATTATTAGAACAAATAAATAATTATTCGCATCTGATCGACAACTCCATTGTTATTCAAAAGTAATCAACCTTCATTCTACTTTGCAAATTCAATTAACAAAGGAAAGGTAAACTGAGGTAAGCTTTCAAGAAAGTGTTAAAATTTTTGTTACATCATCCCATACACATCTACATTAAACTGATTCACGCCAATGCCCCGATGGTTATCGGTACAGCACTTTAGTTACTTAACGGACAAAACATCTAGATCGAAATACTTTCACCCACACTTCCATCCATTATGTGATTGTCGTTTTAAAAAAAAGAACGGTTTGGACAGCACGTCTGTTCATAATTTATTAAAATTTAATTCGTCGAGAAGGACGGTACATTTACTGGTTTTTTGACAGCGCTATGAACGTTCCAATTAAAGTGCTTATTAAATCTTTAAATTAAACTGTTCTGCAAACTACAAAATTCATATCACCTAAATTATACTGACGTTAGAGTATAGTATAAAGTACTTTCAACCTAACGGTCAGTGCAACTTGTCCTTCTTATGCTGCACCCTTCTGAGAACGGATAAGTTACTCCTAGAAAGCTTGTAAAGTCATCTAATAAGGACAAGACAAAATCGGAACAGCAGCAGACAGTTATCGGGAAAAGTTAAAGAAAACTTGACAGATCTGCAAGCTACATTACTTCTCACTCCTTAATACCTCGATTCATAATTTCATGTTATCGACCATCACCAAGAATCATTAAATTTCTAAGTTGCCTTGTAAAGCCGGTCCCTCCGACAAACTTGTTCAAATGACTAGATTTGTCTAGATCTCTAGGAGTAACTTGAAATGAAATATGCTTTAATGAGCGAGTTGCAGCTTCGTGCAGTCCTAACAACATAGCGATGGTGAGAAGGGCCTTCGTCATTATCATCTTACCCAAGCAATGCAAGCAAGTACACTTTATTAACCTATTTAATTTTCGGTATAAGTGATATCACTTAGTTCATCCTTAACCTGAGTTGAATACCAACTTTTAATTTTGATAAATTTAAAAATCAATCCGATAATCAAAGTAAAAGTTCTTTTCAAAATAAATCCCCAATAAATAAATCCTTAAATGGTCACAACAAATACATTCGGCAAATATTATGTTTCACTTAACATTGCGATTTCTTCCCATATGTCGTTTTCTTGCGCTATAAAAACTGGCATCCAAATTCAAACAGATTTAACACAAGGCGATAAAGAAATAAATATTATCAAAACCAGAATTGGAGAGCAATAAAATTGTATACGGCAGTAACTGCTTGCGTATGTATTAGTGCTGAACTTAAAATCCTATAGTTTATGGGTACTAATAACATGCCGCGATCTGTTAAGACGCTCTGAAGAGTTTTTGCACGCGGTTTACGGTCGGAAATGGCAATAACATTCATTAACATTGAAAACCTTACAACTACTACTCCGGTAATAAACCGTTGGCAGAACTCAAAACAAATATAATAAACAAGATGAGTGTTGTGGTTGTGACTCTGCTTTAAATACGAGTTTTGCGTTCTTTTTTCTTTCTCTTCCAGTTTCTATAAGTTCCATTAACTCAGCCAAAAACTTGGGTTAATAAACACTTAGAGGTTGTAATTTACTACAAAAAATATCTCGTTAATGGATCCATAACATAATGTACACGTTCGGCCCCGCTACAGTTTTGTTGCTACAAATAAAGATTGTACTTGTCGAACCTGACCCAATGAGAGAATGACTCAACAGTTTCTCAAATGGCAAACACGACTCGAGCTCAGTACACGACCCGCCACGCAACATTTGACGCCGAAAGTGGGTGTAAATCGGTGCAAGCGTGTCAAGCCCCATGACACTCGTTCGGACAAAGACAAGGCGAAAGAAGGCCATCGGATGCGATACGGTGACGTAACCTGTTACGTACGCTTACGTAATGTATTGCGGTTTTGAGACTTTTTCTGCGGAAGCGACTAGAGATATACATAATAGTGATTAAGTGCTCTGCGAAAATCGCATATCGCTTAAGTTTGATTTAATAACCTCGATATTAAATAATATTTGAACATTTTATAAGAGTATTATAGGAATTACTCTTTCATATGACGGCCTCATTAAATGAAATTGAACGTCCCGTTAAACATAAAAAAATTGACGTTACATTACATGCGAATGCTTTCAGTGAGGAAGCATCTTTACATACAAATTCCTTACATTCAGTTATCTAATTTAATTTAAATTTTAATTATTAATTTAAATAGATTCCAGCACTAACTACAGATGGTCTAAAAATAAACGTGTAATTATCAAAACAAGGCAACAAGGTCCGTTCGAAAGCGCAAGTTAAGTTATTACCTAATCAGTTACGTCATGTATACCATATTGATAATAACGCTATGTCAGATGATTGTTACAAAAGTGTATCACGAGAACCTGTATAGCATTGATATCAAGTTTTCAGTATTAAAATTTATATAAAATGAATTAAAACAGACGGAATTCTTAATAATATTGTCTATCAATCGATAGTGTGTATTATGTGTAAAATTAATAGAGAATGAAAGGACTTGATACATGACCTAGATCTAGATTTTTTCTAACCACACACGTCCATGTCTCCGGTCCCAGTAGAAAGAAAATAGGTTCTCATCTATGACAAATCTCGTGTAAATAAATGTCAATAACTATATCTAATGTCACGCCCAACATGCCGGAAGTTACTAAGATTTTA
>LGAG01000452.1:937507-951805 GCA_001278395.1 Lerema accius | reverse complement strand
AGGTTCTCATCTATGACAAATCTCGTGTAAATAAATGTCAATAACTATAATGTCGCGCCCAACATGCCGGAAGTGACTAAGATTTTATGATATGTTTTGAAAAGTGATAAAATCAAGTTTTTATACTTTACAGGAAGTACGTTTAATGTCTTTGTGGTCATGTTATTAAAGATATTTGCAGGTGTGTCCCGTAAAATGTCTACAAGCATTGTACTCACTTAAGTGCTAATAAATATTATAAACTTATAATGAAGGTAAAAGGTGCAACTTCCGCCGATGCTTGTGGAACTACTATTATGTAGCCACATACATTAGATTGTTTAAATTTTATAAGATTTTATTATACTGTTAAAGCCTCCTGCATTTAATAGGTACCAACCTATTTACTTCGTAACTCAAAGGGTTATGTTCATAGGACGGTTAATAGATAACTTAAAACTAGGTAATAGGTTTTTCGAAATGTGTTGATAGTAAAAAACATCGAGAAGCATAATAAAAGAATAACCTGTAATAAAAAACAAATGCATTCAGATGCAAATGACAAAGATATAAGCACGTGTATCAAGCATGGCGGGGCAGTTCACGTAATAGATAAAATAAAATTACATAACAAACTTTCACTGCTGCGTTACGAACTGTGTACGGCTTATATTACCTTAGTGTGGACTGAATTAAACATTACGTTACATAGAGTACACAAACACGAGATTAATTTTACGGAAAGAGATCGTAAAATCTGGCAATCATTAACACAACTACTTTGTCAAAAACTTTTATTGCGGTCTCGTTATTAAAGAATTATTTATTAACAGTATAATAAATCATGTGATACCTTGAGTTCAATCACAAAATAGCTGTTTTGTGGTTCAATGAACGTTCAGTCTTCAAAGTTAATACATCAACATTAGATAAATTCTTCACAATGCACATTCCTTTACATAAGCCTGCTTAGTACTCGTAACTTAGTGTGTTGCTAACCGTTAAATGTGTATACAGTATACGAAAATTAATAATGTGTGAAAATTAATTAGGCTTGTTCTATTAAAATAACAATGGAACAACAAAAATATATACAGTAATCCAACACTACTGCAACCATAATTTATAATTGAATACTTTGATGCGCCATTCGAAATGTCAACAATATTTTATCATTAAGGACTACACATAGCAATTAAAAGTAATAAACGCATCGGAAGAATCCTATTGATCAAAAAGATTTATGACGTTATTATGACAATGTCCTGTGGCATTTCCTTTTATGCCATATGCCGGCATGCCACCCTGAATGAGATGCTAACGGCATACGGTACATACTCAAAATGCGATACTTTTTTTCTATACAGCTCTCTTACGAATCCTGACCGGTAGTGGCAAAAATGTCTTAAACGCCCACACTCTTGCTATGGTGATGATTTGATGACTGTTATACAAGTCATTCAAATTCAATTCATATGTAATTAGTGGATATAATTACAATTCGATACGGGTCGATCATCGTGTTCACATTACAACTATTATTAAGTATCATTTCGCAGTGATAGGCATGATAGCTTACAATAAAAAATAATGAAGCAGATCGTATTACTGATTGGTTATCAGGTAATCAAGAATAATACGTTTGAAAAATCGGCGATTCATGGTGTTAATTGTAGGTTAATAATGGTTATTATTCGTTTCCACTTTTCAATGGCTGCTTAAAGATTCGAATTTAGTAATTAGGTGTTAAGTGTAGAAAAGATAATTCCAAATTAGTAACCGTACGATTTTATACAGTGTAATTCGATAACTTGTTGGTATAATATTTTAATTACAGTAATCTGTAATCTTTAATACATCATTATTGTTTTAAAGCATTTAATTACTCTATGGACAGTAAACAGCTTCACCCACGTGTTTATCAGTTATAACGATGCCGATTAGTCTATACTCTATCCATTCAGAGAGCCTCCATAAGGCGAGCGTCGACACGTGCGCGGTCAAGCGTTCAGTGACAAATACACGTGAGTTAGATCGTTCACACAACATTACTATTCGTAATCAATGAAAATGAATAATATTTGGATGTAAATAGCTCAATAGAGCGTACCTTACATGCTAACCTTATGGTTCCCCCTGCTGAACAACATAATTAAGACCAGTTGAGTGATTCCACTAAAGATACACATTTACGGAGAGCAGTGTCCACTTACCGTGAGATACAAAAAAATATCTGTACGTGTTGATATAAAAAAAGAAAAAAAATCATCAACAGTCGTGTCCGTAAATAGTATAAAAAGTATCAGTAATTGTAATTTCTCCTCTGAAAGTTACGTGTTTCAAATTAAAATATGATTGGTTCATCCATTCCATTTAAACGGACCTTCATTAGGGCACATTACAATGACATCGACAGAAAGTAAATAGATAGCTTCATCATCATGTTACGTCCACTATTACTTTCGGTATGAATTGGTAAGTTACTCGTAGATAGATGTTTTTAATCACAGCTTTTAATCATTGTCATTCATAGTACAAGTTGTTATTTAAATAAAAAGAAATAATGAGTTACGGTCGCGTTCTTTCATTATTGTGTCAATATGAACAAATTAAATCTCACCTTTTTACATCGGTTCATATTATTACCAGTCTTTTATAAGTGCTTACAATGGTTTTTTACACGAAGTAAAGAGAGTTCGGTTATAATAAACCTATATTCATTATTACGTACATAATAAGACATTCTATTTTACACTTTCACCTTCTTTACTGAAAATATTGAATTACAGCGGTGCGTGGTTTTTTATACAAAGTTAGTATAAAAACCAATTGAATGATTAATCAAATGTATGAAATTTAATTAAACGCACGAAATATTTTTCATTTATACAATATGTGTACATAGTACTTTCACTGTTAAAATGAACCAATTTTGTGGAAAAAAGGTCCCACTATACAAACCTTACATTTATTGGTTATATAAATGCCATCGCTGAGACAATTCTATAAAACTATCATCAAAAATTGAGTTGTTTGTACCATTCAACGGTTCTATGAAAAGTTCTCTAACTTGGTGTCGCTGACCCCAACAAGTTTTTAACCAAAACAGGTTGCTTAAAACACGAAATAACATCTGAGTTATCAACTTAGCTATAAATAGAATAGATCACGTCGAGGTAAATAACAAGAAACGATTAAAATTGTACCTAGGTCCACGTCTAAGCTCTAGACTGTCACGTGTAAACAAAATTTTCCATCAGTGAGTCGGTGAGCGGACCGCTTCGTACGGTCTGATTCGTAGATTGTAAAATTACAAAAGCCCAATTTCACCTACCGAGTGGTAGAGAACAATTGACAGGCGATTCAATGTACATTTACACAGATAACGTTATTTCGTCGTAGGTACCGACAAAAAAATGTTGATGCACGACAACGCATTACCGTTCACGTAAGAAAAGAACCACAAAAAGTGGCCCGGTACAATCAAAACGTTATAATAGTACGTTTGCTACCAAATTGCTTGAATTATCAAGCAGTGAAAGGGGTTTGAAAATAATCTTACTGTACCACCTCTAGTCTCATCGTTAGAAATGTTTCGAAGCGAAAATCGATTATTCGAGAATAATCATTAAGTACCGTGATGTACTATAAATAAAATTAATTTGGAAGATACTCCGACATCCTTGCACCTAAAAGTTACTTATATTTTTTTCCATTCAAGTTTAGAAGACATGGTGGTTGCAAAATATGAAATTATGCTGTCTTAATTTACGTTAAAGATTGAATTAAGTACTAAAAAAGATTAAATAAAACATTGAGAAGGCCGATAATCAAAAATCGTTCTAAAATCACTCGCGACATTACTCACGTCCTCGCTAATCGTTCGCCGTCAACTGTGAAACAAGTTCTTTACTTTCCATTCTATATTTGGATTCGGTTACGTAAAAACGACAAAACTCTTTCTTAGACAAGTACTAAAATTAGAATCATTAGGTGTTTATAGACAGGCCGGTTACAAAACATAATAACCTAATGAAATCGATGACAACATGCAATTCTCCATTAAGCGTTGCATGAAATATTATTACACAAACATGTACCTTATTACGTACGTCATTAAACGTACCATAGCGTTATGAATACAAATAACATAAAGAGCGACATTTAGAAAGGTTAATAAACTGTGCATTCTGGATAATCGCATTAAAAACTCACACCATTTGCACTGAGCTTTTTTTGTTTTAAAAAATAATTTTGTACTTATATTTTATATATTAAAAGAATTCAGTCGAAATTACACAAAGCCTAGATCTAGAGTCCAGGTGTACTTCTGCTGATGAACCTCTGTAATTTCTTACTCTGTGGTAGCACGTTCGTTTATATGACTATTTTATGAGGAAGGTAAATGAGAATTATAATCACCTCACAGAGTAACGTAACGTTGATGTCTTAACTCAAATATTACATTTGTATTGACACGTATATTGGGTCACATCTATCGAGAACTGTTTTTCGATTTTAAAAATTTCAAGCTATTCATTTTACCTTTAAAAACAACGATTCTATGCAAACTTACAAAACTTTAAAAATGGCATCCAAAATTCTTTCAGCTGTAAATGATTATTGTGAAAATGATACAGTCTAAATAAAAGTATAAAGATCGTAGAACATGAAACTAAAGAACCCAATTAAGGCACCTATTTAAACCACACGAAACGAAAAAATAAAAAGTTTTTTAAAACCGTACTATAGGTGCCTGTTTAATAAACGCAATTAATTGGATACAAAATCCACGAATTCTTTCATACAATTTTATACAACGAGCAGCTGTATTGTCTAGTTCAGTGAATAAATTAAATTGTATCACTTACCTGAGTAAGGCCGAGCCGATAGCTAGTAACGTCCAAGTCTAGCGCGAGGAGCATGTCGTCGACGACTTGTCGGTCCGACGTCGCTGGCGTCTGCGTCGTGTCGCCGTCTTCACTCTCCGATGTCGCGAGTAGACGGTACCTACGTCGAGAAAATAATTTAAGTAACATATTCATTTCAATATAGTATTCTTACATCATCGAATTTATGCTGAGAGTAACGATTGTCAGGCCTATGTATGTCCATATAATATGTGTCTCAAATGTTGGAGTGATATGAGAACCGACTTAAAGAATATGGCATTTTTGTTTTTGTTAGGTTATTTTAGTTCTTCGCCAAAACAAATCCAAATAATAACAATAAATTCTTCAAAGTACACTCAGGATTCACATTCGGGTATATCCAATCATCAGACTACTATTTGTTATGGTTATCTACTATATTATAAGTATACCTTCTAGCGAATTCAGCTAACGGCATATGTTCCGGGAACCCTTGCTTGTACAGTCGCGCCGCGTCCAGCAGTTGGAAGCCGCGGAACTGAAACCAACATCCACTTTTAGTCTAAAAGACAACAAAAAATATTTCTATTACCTTTAATCTTTTTTAGAAATATTAACCACATTTATTCATTCAGTTACGTTAGTTAGAGAAGTCCCATACAAACTTTAAATTTTAAAAACTTTTGATTGAGTAAACTGATTTAAATAAAATAAAGCCTAACTAACGCCCCGAGTTCAGGATTATTTATATATATCGTCCATTGTTCTGTCAAATCAGTAGTTTTTACGTGATACTCTTTTAAACACACAGACGAACAGAACCCCCTCAATGTCAATTTTAAATTTTATAATATGTATAGATATAGTCGGAATTTTAATTCGATTCCAGATTTGACAATTTCAGTGTTACAACGAAATGACAAGTAATAAATAGTGACGTTGCGAAATTATTCGATACGAAAATGAAATATTTCCGAATCGATTCCATTCGTTTCGTATTAGATATAGTCGGAATTTTAATTCGATTCCAGATTTGACAATTTCAGTGTTACAACGAAATGACAAGTAATAAATAGTGACGTTGCGAAATTATTCGATACGAAAATGAAATATTTCCGAATCGATTCCATTCGTTTCGTATCTAAACAACTACTACTTTAATCATAACTAAGTATTACCAGTACCTAATTTAAATATTTTTGAATTGATTAATTTAAATATGTCAATTAATTAAAAATCTGAGTTTTTTTTACTATAACTGTGTGTGAAATTAATAAAAAAATGTGATGTTGAAGGAACATGAGAAATGTAACAATAATAAAACATGTTGCCCTAAGTGACGGCGCCTTCCGCTCACTTTCAATATTCTCGTCGTCTTTAAGGTCGGGAGTCAATATGTAGTTATGTATTTATTTAAACAAATATCGATCATTTATTCTATAATCGGCGCACGAACATTATAATTTAATTACATGATTACTTTTAAACATTAATTACATAAACATAATAATCGCGATTATTCCCCGATTGTTGTGTTCATCACTATTAGGCTATATGTGGTATCATTATTTTACAAAATGACGTTAGCTCTTGTCAAATGTGGAATAGAATTATAATTCCGTGTATAGATAAATATGTAGTCCACGAACTACAAAACAAGCTACCTTTCGACGCGAACTATACTGTTCACCAGAACGCCTGATAACCTAGTACGTAATAATATGATAGCCGACCTGCGACCGCAGCAGCGGCACGTTGACGTCATCGGCGGGGTCGGCGGGCTGGTTGGTGAGCAGACAGCACACGAACTGCACGCCGCCCGCGCCGCAGCGCCGCAGCGTGTCCACCACGCCGTCCGCCACGAACTTGGCCTGCAGCGCCGTCGAGCGCCGCTTCATGCCTGCCGTGCCTACATAATATCACAATAATAAATAGGTGTATACTAACATTACACATTTATAACTCCATACCAATATTCCTTGTGTCGTGATTGCTACGAATTACATACAAACACAAGGATACACATCTACAAGAAACAGGAAATTGTCGATGCTGAATTTGAATGACAAGTCAGTGATTGCAGTAGCAGCGGGAGCGCATTTGTCTAAAATGAAGAAGAGACTGTCATACCTTTCAAAAGAAAACCTGGCTATTAAATTACTAAAACTCATTTCCTTTTCGAATTTTAAAACCTTTCAACCGCTATCCGGCATTGTAGCTCTTATGCTAAGCGGGTCAAGTGTTAGAATTACTGGTTTACAGCTTTACACGTGTAAGGTAATACACGGTAAATTAATACTTGTATGCTAAAATACAACTTTAGTACCATGGTGATTTAAGAGTAGTCAGTAAAAGCCTACCAGAAGTGAGTGTTCGTCGTATAGAGGAGGCTCTCCGCAGCGTGGAGGCGTCGCCCACGGCCGCCGACCACGCGCCCACGCCGCACGCGCCGCGCGACCACGACGACAAGCGACCGATATCTTCACTGTAATTAACCACATTTGAACAACAATTGTACCCACTAAACTCCGTTTGGTTTAACTTGTCTTATTTTAAGAACAAAAACATTCCCTTTCAGAACAATTTTGTGAATATTAAAGCATGTGATATTGAAGTGTGTTAGTAATATGAAAATCTGAGATTTCCGTCACAAAGATTACGTAAAACTGCAAGCTAAATAAAACAAGTTAAAAGAAGGCCTGTTGTAGAGATACTTCAACTATACAAACGCCTTCATAGCAACCATTGCTCAATATGATAAACGTTCATTAAAGGAACATGAAACTTTAGGTGGGAAGTACCTAATATGGCACGTACTGGCTATGTAAGTTGCATAAAAATAATCCCTGAAGTATACTAACTTTTGGCTCTCCTGCAGCAGCGTGTGGGCTTTCTTAGTGACGGGATTCTCGCGGCTGGCCTTCACCCAGCCCGTCACGTCGTACAGGACTGGGTTGGTACCCTGGAGTGAAAGAAAATTTATTGTTAATCAATACTTTCATTGTTACGCGCGTATTGATAGCTTAATAATTTTCAAGTTAGTCTTTCGCATGAAGCGCTCCTATATCGAATTCTAATAGAGTAATTCTCAAATTAAAAATTACTCGGAATATCATTACGCTAAAAAACATCATTAGGAATCTTGCGCTACTACAAGTAGTGAACAATATTGATATCAGTTTACAATATGAGAAACGAATTGAAACACAACAACGGTTATAGCTATTCGTCGTGATCACTGCTGTGACACTCGTTTATTAACATTATAAGAAAAAAAAACACTTTTTCCTTCGATAAACTTTTTATCGTATCTCCATACCCGAATAAAACATATTATGTCAATTAGGTCTCTGGGACTCGAAAGGGTAGTGTAACCTGTAAATGCTGCAGTATGAACTGGCGGGCGTGCGGCGCTTTTTTGAGCAGGTACTGTGAGTGGTGCGGCGGGCCGTAGTGGGTCATCACTCGCTCTAGAAACGTGTCGTCTGACGAGCCGGGGTACATTGACTCCTCGTCTAAAAGCCTGCAATACAATACAGTTTTAACTGCAAGAAAATATCGGATTATAGTTGCTTGCGTGCCCTTCGAGGGCCCGCATCGGAAATCGTAGGTTCCCTTTCGATAAAAATTTAATACGAGCTTTAAAAAAAACGTAGCCTAAAGGAAAAATTTGTAGGTATAATACGGCCAACGCTATAATCCGTAATTGTGGGCCCTCAGATGACCAACGTCACTTATTTTATTTATGAATCTGGCCTATTTTCATAAATGCTGTGAATGCTATCGAAAGGGAACCTACAATTTCCGATGTGGGCCCTCGAAGGGCACGCAAGCAAATTCGAGGACCATAGCTTACCACGCTGTCCAAGTGTGGATTGGTAGACTTCACACACCTTTGAGAACTTTATAGGGAACTCTCAAGTGTGAAAACGTACTAATAACCCACGTAATTTAGTTCATATCAGATTTTTTTGGTTATTTGCTTCTTTTTCATTCGAACTACAATTTGACTAAGATTATGAGACCTTTTTGACCCTATACTGGAGACCTCAAGCCCAACAGTGGGACAATAATACCTACAAAAGTTGAAGTTATTGATACCACATGCATATTAGATATATAGATCTGTGAGAACATTTCTTTTGAAAAGATTTTCCAGATAACCCTGTATAAAAATGTCGTAGTTTAAAAAATAATAATAAGAATACGTACGTAGAGTTGTTAAACTTAATAAAATTTGGTACAGTGATATTTATTTTCCACTGTAATTGTCTTAATTTAAATTTATTTTAAAACACCTGGTTCATGATATTATGTAAAATAAGTTTTAATATTGTAAAATAACAGTTGCCGTGTCATTTTTAAAACAATAACACACTTGAATGTTTTTTTTTTGTGCAATCTCAATGTACTCGTAGGAAATAATACTATATGTAAGTTTGTCACTGATTTTCTTTTAAATGACTGGACCGATATAAATAAAAAATGTAATGTAGTTTAGGGGGGCCAGGCCAAGTACGATTTAGGGCCATAGTTGGACATGCTGATGTCAAGATACTTCAAAGGACCAGGTAAATTAATACAAATATTGAAATGCAAGCTTAGCAAAATATTATGTCAATAATGACAGGAATTCACTAAATCTGCATTTTCCCGTCGGTTAATAAGTCCATGATTTGAGTTCCGAAAAATTTGTTATTTGCTATACAAGCAAAAAAGTTAAAAAAACTGAAACCCGACTACGAAAAAAACGCTCTAAAAACTAATAAAATATTAATAGAAAACAGTTAGTGAAGATTTCAGGACCAGGAAACGGTAGGTATAGAAGTATGTATGTAGGTGTATTTTTTTTCTATTTATCCAGTTTATGTGAGCAAATCCGCAAGCAAAAGTATACAACATATTTATTTTGAAATGTACTAATTATGCCCTTTCATTTGATACCAAACACGGAATAATCAGAAAAACTTTTTTTCTTTTATACCCGACTTTTTGGCCTCCAGAGGGCCCCATATGCAATTTTTATATAATTTTATGTAGCCTATAACCAGCGGAATGACGAGACGCTTATAATGATAGCCCACTTATCAAATTATGACCAGTAGTTTAGGAGTTAGGAGGGAACAGATGAACATACATACATACATACATACACACATACATACCGGTCAAAAACATAACCCTCGCTTTGGCTGCGTCGTAGTCGGGTAAAAACACTTCTGCATTACGTAACACAGAGACATTATGTAACTAAAGACAGAAAAACGCACCAAGTGAATATGATATGTCCATAAATTAAATTATGCATTTAATTTATTTTATTTGTTACTTGGCATATTATATTATGATTTTTTTTTTTATATTATAAATAAAAAATTATAATATGCCATCTTTACAAATGGCATCCAAGGACACTAGTTAAATACCTAAATTATAAACTATAAAAGCACGCTGTAAATAACATTTAATACTGTCATTCCTAGCACCCTGATATTGCGCTAAGTAAATGGTGCTATTACATTCATTCAATATGTTGAAGTTTCTGCTTTTGATGTTAGCAGCACTGCTTACCAATGCAGAGGAGCTAAACTTAGTTTCTGATCAGATTGCCGTTTACAAGGAAAAATCAAAGGTAAAGCATTTTGATACATTTATAACATTAAAGTCTAGATTAAATAATTTTGGACATGGCTGGACATGATGGACACAGCTGTGTGTTGTACGTAAGTACGTTCATGTTACGGGTTTTTTTTTAAATAAAATATACTTTGCCATGTATTTACGTCGTAAAATAACCTCAAATTAATGGCATCACCCCTTCCACCGCGCGTGATTTTTTACTATTCTTGCTTATTGTTATTAAATATTTGATCCTTTAGCTGTCCAATGGTATAATTAAATTTAGGATGAAGAAGATATGTTCGAAACTACTACGCCAAGCTGTATCCCCCGATTTTTTCATTAGGATTTTAGGATTGCCCCTGTAGGACAGCAAATTTAAAGACGTATTTACGTCAAAAGAAGGTTGGTGAAAAACCGAGCCAAAAAATATTTGAAAAAGAATTTAAATAAATTTAAAACTCCCAAAGAGGGAATTGATAAATTTAAAAAGTTTGCCGTGGATGGGTTATCATCGCCAAGTTGTCAATTGTATACATAATTACTGTTTTAGATTTAAATTATTGTACATGTTACTGTAAAAGCCCAAAGTACGGTAAATTAAACCAAATATATGGTGGTAAGAGTTAAAATAAATGATTAATGATCACATCATTTTTCGGACTCAATTCGGTTTTAACGCATATTTTGCCCATGTAGACGATGAATTTTCAAAAAATCCTGGTTAATGCTTTCTTACATTTTATATGAATCTAGATACGGTAAAGATGTGAGTTGTCTATCACACAATATGCATTAGTGACAGATTTCAGTGCGTGACTTATTTAGCCATAATCAATCATATGAGATCGCTCTGTCTATTCTTCTTTTTGAGTCTGTGATTGGAGACTATTTCTGTTATTTTGATGTCATGTAAACTCATAAATCAGGTAAGCTAAGAAAATGCAGGGTTCGGCAGATGTTCTGGATCTCGAAATTTTATTGCCTAAGTCGGAAGTTTCTTCAAGTTCCAGAAATCCCTTTTTAGCGCTCTCATATACTTTTTAAGGAACCTCCTAACAAGGATTGAACTGAACTCAGATATGAATGAAACTTAAAAATGAGTAGATAGACCATATTCTCCACTAATTATTGATGAATTAATGGATTAATAATAATTATTATAATTTCATTATGACATTCCAGGATTCAATCGGAACTATGACCACCAGTGCAGGTGCGCCTATAGAGAAAAATGACACAGACTCCACTTTAAATAAAAATTTATTCTCAAACGAATATTTCATGGACATTATGCCTCATTTTGTTCGGGAAAGAATTCCAGCGCGAGTAGCTCACGAAATGGGTTCTGGCGCATTTGGCTACTTCATAACTACGAAAGATATGTCACATGTATGCAGAGCGGATTTTTTATGTGGAGTAGGAAAAAAGACACCACTTGCTGTCAGATTTTCATTGTCGTTCACAGAAAGGGGTGGATCGGATTTATCCAGAGAAGCCAGAGGTTTTGCTGTTAAGTTTTATACTACGGAAGGTAACTTTGATATTCCAGGATTTAATACTCCCATGTTTTCAATGAAAGATCCTTCTTATTTCATGCACAGAGTACATGCGGCCAAACCAAATCCTGTTACTGATTTCAAAGATCCAAACATGTCATGGGACTTAATAACTGCGCGTCCTGAATCAATTCTACTTAATATGGTAGTCTTCAGTGATGAAGGAATACCTGATGGCCACCGTCATATGCCAGGTCATAGTATTCATACATATCCGCTTTATAATGCTGCCGGTAAAATTACTCTCGGCCGATTCCACTTCATGCCAGTTGACGGGATAAAATACCTAAATTCAACTGAAGCTGCCAGAATTGGAGCAATGGACTCTCATTACAGTGCAAGAAGCATATATGATGGTATTGCCAGCGGTGACTATCCTACTTGGAATGTTTACCTGCAGCTCATGACTGACGAACAACTTAAGAAAACTAAGATAGATCCTTATGACATAACTAAAGAAATACCTGAAGATGTTTTTCCATGGACGAAAATAGGTAAACTCGTTTTGAACAAATCCCCTAAAAACTATTTTGCTGATGTAGAACAAATGGCATTTTGTCCTGCGAATCTTGTCCCTGGAATACTGGGCAGTCCTGATAAGGTTTTTGAAGCTCGACGTTATTTTTATAGAGATGCTCAACGTTATCGTCTAGGAGTTAATTTTGATAAAATACCAGTAAATTTCCCCTACAGAAGTAAAATATTGACGTACAATAGAGATGGTTCGCCGCCTGTTGGAGATAATGGAAAAGATGCACCAAATTACTATCCGAATTCCTTTAATGGTCCTATACCTTACGTAGATAAGTACAAACCACCTGTTCCTACAATTTATGAAGCTGAGGCCAACAATTTTGAACAGGCTAGAAATTATTATACAAATCGCTTAATTGGTGATCAACGAATAAGACTTGTACAAAATATTGTTGCTAGTTTATGCGACGTTGTAAAATTCCTTCAAGAACGCACTATCAAGGTCTTTGAAAAAATCCATTCTGATCTAGCTAATCGGATAGCTAAAGGGTTAAAAGAAAATAATTGTATGCATTGATCAACAAATAATTGAAAAACTAATGTTATTTACACATTTTATAATAATGTGGGTGATTATATTATTATTTTTGTTTTAAACATTATGTAAGAATCGATACAAATATTGCGGTTCATTTAGTATCCGATATAACAATAATACAGACTTGTACGAGTTTAAAATTCATCATTTTAATTGACATGAAAAAGATGAGCACAAAGCAATTTTTTGTAAAAAGTATGATCTAAACTAATATTATAAAGAGGTAATATTTTTTTAATTTAATTTAATTTTAATTTTAATAATAATAATAATATTATAAAGAGGTAATATTTGTTTGTTTGTTTGTATTGAATAGGCTCAATAACTACTCGACCGATTTCAAAAATTCTTTCACCATTATGAATGTACGTACATCTTTCCAAAGTAACATAGGCTATATTTTATTTTGAAAAAAATTAGGGATCCTTGCGAAAACATGCGGGGGGCTCATGCGGGGTCCCTCCTTTTTCTTGGATTAAAAAAGCGACCTAACGAACCTAACCAAACCAAGTATCTTTTTCAGGACGTGACTTTCTTAAATTTGATGTATAATTGGTACTTTTTGTACAATAGTACTATTTTTGTAAATCAATGAGCTTATTAGGTATTTAAAGGCTGTTGATATCAACAACATACATATTTTAATAAACAATCAGTTTATTTGCAGCAAAATAATTTATTACGTACACGTATAAATGCTTAAGTGTTGAACGCTAATAGATAGGTGATAAGTTATTAACATCAATATCCCATAAATAAATACATGTTTGTCAAAAAGTCTTGGTCTTTACTTTATTTTATTATTTCTACCAATGGGCATAGCAAATTATTATTAATAACTAATAAAAGGAATTAATTGTAAGTGATTATTAACATTTACCAAATGACGCGGTTGTTATTAATGATTTAGGGAAATTATTAATAATTTTCAATTAGTTACATTTACCGTAACATGTATACCGTTTCACTTAGAAAAGCAAGTAATAAGGCAGATCCTTTTATTTTTGCCCTGCACCGTGTCGGTCTCACTTTTAACGGTACTATTTTAAACATTAAAAAATAATTTTCATAAAACAAAAGGGTTACAATATACGTATATAAAAGTAAATGGTACAATGTCCGTCATACCATAAAAGTCCGCGTCTGTCGCAGTCCCGCAGATCAGCTTGTGAGCTGCGAACAATGGTGTTCTGCGGCG
>LGAG01000452.1:912949-933648 GCA_001278395.1 Lerema accius | reverse complement strand
AGTCTTGCACGGGACGTTTTTTAGGCACTGACGCTCAAAACGTTTTCATACATAGTCATTGATGACGTGGCACAAACGCAAACGAACTCGAATTTGTATCGATCGTTAGCGCTTTCAAAAATCTTTTAATTCAACGGTTCTAAGTACTTTGAAAACACGTTTACATAATAAAATTTAAAGACAGCAATATGTATATTAAAAATAAATAAATACAATTTTACGTAGACCGTATTCATAATTTAATAGGTATACTACAGCGCCATATTTGGTGGAAAGCAGAACTCTTGAATCATGCATAATAAACTCTGCTTATAAACTATAATTGAATTAGTATTCCTTTATAATCGTTACCTCTGGCCACTCCAGCCCATCCCAGGTGGCATATAGCAGCCAGTATCTTCCACATGGCCATCTGCTCGTGTTCGGTGACGGCGAGCAGCTGCAGCGCGTCCTTGAGCGCGGCGAACTCCGCGGGCGCGTCCGCCTTCTCGCTCGACGTCAAGTACGGGTTGGGCGCGTTCACCGGCGCCTGGTCTAGGAGCAGCTCGCGACGCAAGCGCCCGTCGCAGCCGTGGAACAAACTGAAATCATATTAATTAAAGTAATTTTTTTTACCTATTTTACAGGTTAATCTTTGACTACGCCTCCGACTGCTGTGTACGAGACGATTACTTAGTCTTGAGAGGTAATGATTTTGCTTAGAAATAGCCTATTCATTATTGCCTTAAAAACTTCAAAATTATATTCGAACGGAAGCACCAATTTTTTTTCGGTACCGCTGAAAATTTTACCATCAGAAATGCTTATTCAAGGGTTTACAATGAAATTATTACTACAAGTAAAATACTTACGTGTGTAAAACCCGTATTGGTGTTTGATCGGGTCTCAGGTCCGGCAGCAGGGTCTGTATGGAAGCCGACACGAGCGCGCCGCCGCCGTCGAAGTCCAACGAGGTGAGCGACACGAAGCGAGACGCGTGCGGGTTCGATCCCGTTCTATGTTTAAAAGTTATGTTACCAAATTATAGTAGATAATACTTTATGTAATTATCAGTTATAAAAATATATATATACAGGGTTAATTTTAATTAGCGCATCACCTTTTGCAAGCAGTTTCTCCACGTCAATCCCAACGACATTTGTTCTACGACTTTTTGAAATTAATAGATTTTAAAAACTAAGTTTTCCCATACAAAATCAATGTACTGAACTGAACTGAACTAGCATTACTCTGCGCATAGGTATGCCACGCACCTTGCGTTGGCGGGAGTTGTCATTTTAGGAACTTCTTACAAAATACAGAGTTTTAAATAACAGAGGGAGCAAAATTTATTTGTTTTTGTTATTTTTGGTTATTTATCGAGCTATGTGAAAAGTCGTAGAACAAATGTCGTTAGGAATGATTTGAAGAATCTGCCTGCAAAAGGTGATGCGCTAATTAAAATTTACCCTGTATATATTATTTTTATTTTTAAAATACTCGTATAAAACCAACGTCTTGCACACATGACTTAACGATTATAGCAATCTGTGATTCAGTTTTAATCTATCTAAGATATAAATTGGGAACTGCTACTCATTTGCTACACCCTTATAATCTTAGTTCTGCATCTGTCTAGCTTGAAATGTTCATATTATTCTTCTACGAAAGCCCTAAGCTTGCTTCCACAACTCTACACAATACGTAAAACGTCGTTATATTCACTTACTCCCTCACTAGTCTAGAACATTCTCACATTATTCTATAATCACGACATACCGACTGGATCCACATGCGTGCAGTACATCGAGGGCAGCGTCCAGTCGTTCCGGGGTCAGTTTAGACCCCTGCGCGGGGTACGCACTCGCCAGGTACCACACACAATGGCGCATGGCCGACGTCTTGCCTGAGCCGGACCTGGACATAACAAATTATTTGTTTTTTATATAAATAAACAAACGCACAGTCGAACATATGATGGTAATAATTCAACAAATGCCAAATTCATCACTGCTAACAGCAAAGACGGAAGAGAAAAGCCAGAAATATGTAATGAGAAAATCAGAGGTACTTATGTAGTACACAACTTCTTTCTTGAAACAATATTATCAGGTATTGTCAAAAAGTAAATTTATGCAAGCTTTTCTTAACCGCTAGGGAGGCAAACTCACATAGAAAGAACATGGTAATTTATTATGAACGCACTGATAATCCAACTCAAACCTGAATATCTTGTCCTGGGGAGACTTCAGAGATTTCTTCACTTATACAAATCATACCTAATGATAATTCGCCTTATAACCGTATCTAGTACGTATAAACGATGATCATTGCCACTAGCAATCCTCGATAGAAAACACATTTCCACCGGTTTACTACTTAAACACGTTAAAACCGCGAATAAAGATTGTTTCATACATATTAATATAGGGTAATTAGATCGTTAAATTGAAGTGCAAGGTTGTCACCGCACTTTCTGAACTGGATTTATAAACGAATTAAGATTTAGATTATTGAAACGAACATTTATATGATAATGTACGTTAAGTATATCAAATCGAGTTTGACTATTATGTTATGTGAACATAAACGATGGCGCCTAAGTGGTTTATAGATGTTTTAATGTTATCTGTGTTAGCAACATTAATATACGAATTGTAAAATAGTAAAATACATTACGAATAAAAGTAAAAAAAATACCTACAATATAGACGATATAAAAGGACAATACAAAGTGAAAAATAACTGAATGAATAACCGAACCTTTAACAAAGTAACTCCACTTATTACAAAGTAATAAAAATTAACGATTTTAAGTTTTTAACAACAAAAAATTTGCTTTGAAGCACCCAAGATCCTCTACGATAAATTAAGGTAAGAAAATGTAGCTTAAAGTGTATTTCGGAATAACGATTAGGATCTTTAGAATCGATTTACGCCACTACTTATTCTGACATACGAATGTTATCAATAATATCTTGCACCTGTGTACAACCAGAATGCCCGATTACGATCTGGTTTAAAGATAATCTGAACCTGAATTTTACATTCAACTACTATTACTATAATCCAATAAATCTTTCGGATAATATTATCAAAATATGTTTAAATCTCATTGGCATAATTTCTCAATTTATTATGAAATATATTATACTATTTTATTTCGCGTACAATGGGTTTTACCAAAACGTGATCGCTATCAGTCGTCCTAGACGAATATTTTTATTTTCTGCGTCCGTGCTACCTGCAAAACAAGGATCAACCCGTGCGTGACGATTTGTGACTACCTATTAACGTAAATGTAAAAAGAAAATGACAAAACTAACAGACCTACAACATCAAGTAGCTTTGATAGTAAACTTACAGCACATCTTATTACGTATATTGAGCTCGTGAACATGCAAGACCTATGCGTGGGATCCATCCTACCTTCCAAGGAACACGATTGCGCGGTCCCGCCTCGAGGCCAGCATGCAGCGGTGAGCTGACTGCGCCGCCGCGAAGATATGAGGCGGCATGTCGTCCGCGCGACACCCGCGGAACATTGCTGCCACCTGGAATCAAAGTTGAGAATAGATTTAACTTTTTTTAAACCCCTTATAACCCCAAGCTACCTTACGTCGAAGGTGCTTCTATTAACAACATAATATACTACGAAAATAGAGAACAGTGCCGAAACATAAGTACTCATTCGGTAATCGAATTGCCGTATCCTGGGGAATAGAACCCTTAACATAGGAGGCCTCCATAGTAACCGTTGCCCCATACACGTCATACGTGAAAAATTCCCCTTATAGAAGGCTATTACACTACTTTTGCTACTTTGCTGTTTGAAGGCCTAACCGTCCAAAAGATTGTGACACAGCTTAGTGACTGTATATCCTAGTCATAACACCTAAGTGCCAAACTATATTTAATTGCTTTATCTATGGTAGGTTTACCTTCTCAGTATAAACAGGAGCCGCTCGTCGTGGAGGCCCCATGACGAGCAGTGCGTGGCCGGCGCGGGCGTGCGGCAGGCCGGCAGCGTATCGTGAACGTAGCACATTGAGGGCGCCGCATTCGTTCAAACAACGCAACGAGGCTATGTCTTCACAGCGCTCCAGTTGAGGTGGATTCGCCTGTAAAAGTTATTTTTAAGACCTCGTTGACTCTTTGCGAAATTTAAGAGGAATGTATTTAAGTCTCTATGTAGCGTATGTAAATTTATCTATGTAAAGCAGTAACCATTTATCTAAATCATCGCTGTTGTAAACCATAATCCATGTGAAAATTGGTGAATCCTAACCTTTCAAAGGTTAGGCCTAAGATGATATTTTTGTAACGACTTTCACAAATTATAAATTATCTACCTTACTAACGCGTACTATAAGGGCAGGCCTAGATACGTTGCAAAAGCGCCATCAGCTCTAGGACACAGACAATAATAAGGTCTACTAAACCCACCTTTTCCAAATCATCCTCATCAACGGTAAGCACCTCCCCAGTCTGCAGAACTCGCACTCTGGCACGACCGGCATCGGCGTCGCCCTCTCTCACCACAGCGGTGAACCCGCCGCGGTGAGCGAGCCACATGTGACCAGTCTGCAGCCATTCCTTCTCGCAGGCAAGTTGCTCCTCAGACTTGGCCTGGAACAAACGAAGAAGATTAATGTGGATTCAATTTCGCTTTCATCTCTGGTTTTCTTGGACAGCAATATCCATTTGTCGAACTTATTGCAACGATATTAATTCCAAAGTTGCTGCAACGATGTGTTTATTTTGACGCAGGTAAAAGAGATGAGAATAGATCTAATCTATCGAATTATCAAAAAATGAATGTTTCTCACGTTTCTTGTCTCTTTCAAAATTATTTGGGGACAAATATCTACCTAAGGATACTCCGTTGCCTTATTTTATTCACGGAATTCGAAGACATTAAGGTTGGCGTGACCTTGAGAGTTCGCGAACTATACTATACTATCATTTGTAAAGATTATGCAAAGAAAACGAAATTGGATAAAATATGACTTCGTGTGAACGTTGCGACATTCGCCATTTATAAATATTTGCATTTTTCATCTCATTTACATCGAAGATTTCCTATTTATAAATATTGGAGTGTGTCAACAATTAGGTTCGAAACGAAGATGTGTGCAACCTTTGTGAGAGAAAAAAGTGGCTTAGTACTTTACTGTAGTGTACTGTCTTAATAGCAATACTTAAACCATAGACATTATATCTGTGACTTAACAGAAAAATTGTGGGAATCGATTGACAGAAGAAATAAGAGAACCCGTCAGGTATTTAATACTCTAAGGAGAGTCCATAATACAACCAACGACAAGACATAATACAAAAACTAACAAGTTCAAATGACTACATCACCCTACAGTTAATATCTCATTACTCAAAGGTAGATGGCACTGGAACACAACCGCACGTTTGACTCCACCACATTATATTTACAGCAAATTAAGTGAAATATAGTAATTACATTCATTTTCTCTACAGTTAAACACTTCATGGAAATCTTCTCTAAAGAGGTATTGGTTTTGAGAATGCAATTTAAGAGCATTGATGCTGCAACTTATAATAATATAGTGACTTTTTCTTGCCACGTTCGTGAATTTAATATTTGACATTTTGATAATTTATGACCTCTTAAATTCTTGCTATCCATGTAAATTAATTCTTTATTACTCTGTGTGGAGTTAAGTAGACTTAATGCTATACTGCCAATAATGCTTAAATTACTTATTGCTATATTTTTTAACAAACGACACTTGGCTTATACCGAAAACAGCTTAATTCTTTGTACCTAAATTATATCTAATAGAGGTAGCGAATCGATAAGTGTTTTCGCTATTTTGTGCTATTTGGTAATACAGTTCCTTCACTAAAATTATCTGCCTTACTTAGACTTAGTGTCTAAGCTTATTTTAATGCGGAAATAATCATGAATAGGCCTTACACGACTTAGCAATATTAAAAACACACCGTGAACAAATTGCAACAAAACATATTAGGAAATAAATGAAACCGTGTAGCAAGCAATGTACAGTTCTTGTCTGTTAATAAATTAATATCAGTGATATAGGTTAACAACTAGTTTATCTAGAGTTATGTGGTTTAAGTTTTAGGTAACCTATTAATTAAGTTCAATAGGTCACAATTTTGACTGTCCAAAATTAGTTTTCATTCTTTTCCTAACTTTTTTCGGTAACGAATTTTATATACATTGGTAGATACTTTATCAACACGACATAACAAAGAAAATCTCCAGAAAAAAAACTTGTAAATATAAGTTTAAATATAACTTTACATAAAATTTAGCCGAAGTACACATTATACAAGCACAAACCGCTTGTTTAATTAACTTGGTAATGTATATTGTTTGATTAATAAGATAGCTATTAGCTGGCAACATTCCGCGTTACGCGATCTCTGTCACGGACAAATTGGTTTCACCTACACGAATTGAACATAACGCACTCCGATATAGTGGTGTCGGAATATGTTCCGAATCAATTACTTGCACGAGAACCATTACTAGGATATAATAGTACACGAAATATTGTTTCATTTTAATTAATCTCTATAGGCCTTTGTCAACGTTGAGCTATTTTTACTGTAGGAAGTTGCTTTATAAGTTATAGCAGTTATATTCAGTAGGAATTATTGTTATAATGCAATTTGTGAAATTGTGAGTTAAAAAGCAGCATAATGCTTTCTTTCATCGTTTTTAGTATTTCACTTTTCAATTTTCAGCGCTATGCTCTGAAAAGCGCTATGTATAATTCTTATTTGCATACCTAGTATTTTAATCACTTGCAATTAAAATTCATGTTCAATGAACTTTCTACAGTTGTCAAGTGAAACTATTATAATGTTCATATCATCATATCTTTGCTATAATCTTTAAAACTAAGTGAAAATGTTTAAACATTTCGGAAGAAACTTAAGTTACTGTGGCCTTAGTTATTTTCCGTAACTGGCTGGTTTCTTTTCCACTCTCACTTTCAGAGATCATATCAATTTTAATATACATTTTTATGAAGACCATTAATTACGAATATTATTATGAAAGAAAGCAAAAAAAAATAATGGTTAATCTGTTGAATAAATTAAAAAAAAACATATGTTTTGTAGCTACAACATAACTTACGAAACATTTAGTAATAATAAATCTTTAATGAATCAAGGAAAACATTGGTACATCACTATTCGGAAGTAACGCGAACTAACCGCCTGTGTTAATCTTCCCACACTAGTGTTGCACAAACTTTATTAACACCGATTATTTAAAGTCCTTCGACATCAAGTAATTGTCCGATAAATTGTTCAATTGAAAGTAATAGCTTAATCACGATAATTTGGTTCTCAGAAGATTCCATGAGTATGAAGCACGATGTAAACTTTGTAAATTATTTAATTGCCAAAATAAACGAGTCGTTCGTTCGTTAATAAGATATCTGTTCCCTATGCAGTCCCTACCCTCGCTTCGCTCGAATAACCGCTGTTACATAATATTATCCGACGGGGACCAGTGTTCCCGGGGATAAAAAGTATTTCAGATAAGGCCCCGTCATATACATTATGTTACCTAAGCTATAAGATACAAAATAATTATTTAATCCACTTCTAATAGTTGCATTTTCAACTTCAATTAAATCTCTAACAAAAAGACCCCATCTATTGCATATACCTACATTGAATTATCTACTCCTTGCACATACATTTTATTAACATATCTACGAGTACATTGTTTATTCTAAGATTATTAACATAACTACATATTAAGAGATAGATCACAAACGGGAAAGAACTGTATATGGCAACGCTTAGAATAATATTGTTTGTTTGTTGTCAATCTAGGTGGCACCAGGTAGTCATTATTTATATGTAATTGGAAATAGGCATAACGAATACCATAATTAGGTCTCTAGTCCTAGATTAATTTGCATATTCAACTTATTTTTTAAATAAACAGTAAATAGATAAATATCTACTGCATGGTTTTGAAACATGTTCAAAATATTTCAACAGAATGGTAGATCGTCTAACAACTAAAGAAACCCTGTCGCTTTGGGATCAAACGATATTTAAGATAAAACACCAATCCCATCCAATTCCTATATCTTTATTTATTTGAATAAGAATGTTTTTTTAATATCCCGTTTATGATCGGTCGCAAACATATAGAATTCGCACCAGGAATCGGTTTCTGAATTCTATGAGCCTGGCGCAGAAGACAGCAATTTGTCAGTTTCTGAATTAAAATTGACAGAAGGGGAGAGCGGGTTAGAATGCTCTAGGCATAAATTGTGCCGACGCGAACATTTTCAAAACAGAAAAAGACTTACTGGCCTTATAACCCCGCTCTCCCCAATTGAAACCAGAATCTAAAAATTCCAAAAGTTTGCGCCCGTCCTAAGAGAATACTTTCGGTTTTAACTATATATTGCGTCTCAGTATAAAAATTGGTTAGCAAGTCCCATCTCAAAACGATCAACTAGATATACGGTGTTAAATTTAACGAAAGGAAAAGAGTCGGTGACCAAACGATGCATATCCGTTCCCGTCCCGTGCAAACGCCTACGCGACGTACAATTTTACGGCCCCACTTTACGTCTTAGCAGGTGTCTCACAACATATGCCGACTGTATTGTCGGTGTGAGTGTGACCCACTAAACGCATTTGTTCAAAACACACTAAATGTAAATTAACATCGTTACTCAACCATTTTTGGTCGTATCGTATATGACTGCCGAAACTCATAATGAATGTTTCAGGTTGCACAATTGGTTTTCTCAAAAATTTTAACTATGACAGATACTCTGGACAGATAGTTACCATTTGTTTATTTTATATCCATAGTTTTACTAATTTAGTGGCATGAATTATGGTCAAATGCTCTTCAATATTACTTGATAATATTGAAAGACAAATAGGAAAGTAAACAAAACATTTTTCAAAGCTATAAACAATATACCTAGGAGATTAACGTTAAGCTTAAATTTCATCATAACATTTATAAGATAGGCACAGACATAGGCATTAATAAATAATTAATTATGACTGAAATGTTATTTCGCAAGAGCACAATACAACGATCTTATTCGTGCTATTCGTAACAATTGATGTCTATCGTCGGGTATACTTAACCCATTAAATCTTGATTGTGATACTTACAATGGAATAACTCTCAAACTTTATGATCGACAATATCGACATTTACCCGCGGCGTAACACTGAAAGATAGATTCTAGGCTAAAATGCTTCAAGCACTAATGGTTCACAAACTATGTGATCACCGTCAATCTATCAATAGGTAAACAAAATGACCTATGAAACGAAATTTATGAATAGGTATAAAAAGCAGACAATGATTAAGACCTATTGTTAATGGATACAATTATCTTAGTTTCTTGTAATTGAAGAAGGCCTGGACATTACTACAACAATTTCGATTATTTACAAAAATAATTACCTATATCATTTTGCAACATCGGTAGTAGTAGTAGGAGTACATGCTATAATGCATAGAGCGAAAAACAACATTTTCAAACAACTTGTAAAAATATTTAACGCGGAATATTTGTAGAAGTCAACTTCGAAAATATCGGTAATTACCTGCTCGATTTTAATCAACATTCAACACGCATTAGGCGCAAAGGTAAGTCTGCGGTAGACCGTAGCCCGAACTTCTAGACGCCGACCATAATTCAGCGTTAATCGGACAATCAATGTGTTCGCCGCAAGTACTAGAATAACTTACGTCAAACAACCGGATTTCGGTCGAACCAAATACCGACATGGACCACAAACAGATCGAAATAAGTAAATCTTAATACCAGCCACTGTCAGTGCATACTTATGAAATTGGAGCCAAATGTTTTAAGATGAGAATTCCTTAAGCGTCGGTTGTTATCGTATAATGATCGGCATTACGTTCGTAAACCATATTATTTTTGGACATTATAATATTGGTAATAGAATTTATTTCATGCTGAAGTTTATCTATGACATTTTGTGGGATTATTTTATCGAACTTTATATATTCCATGTAAGATGGGCACTTAACAATGCTATCACAGAAATGAAAAAGATATTTATGCATCAACGCAAATGAGTTAAACAACTAATGTTTTTTTCAACTTTATAACATTTAAAGAATGATTAAAGAGAAAGCTCAATACACGGCAATAACATCTAATCGAAGTCACTCACCTAAATCTGAGAATACCGTAAAACCCGACTTCCCGGCAAACGTTTCTAGATGCATCATTACCAGTTGTAATGCCTCTAATAACGTGCGCCATATTTAAGTGACAGGCCACACTACTGACGTGAAACCACCTAGAATATTAACAAGATACTGACATACTTGTTCAGGTATACACAAATTTGCTACATTAAAGATACTCATAATAATAACATGTACGAGAAGTAGGTAATCTTTCATTTGGTAATTTCATCAACTTAAAAATACTGCCCAACAAGTTTATCTCACACTTTTAAATACGATTTTTGGTGACATGAGTTGCATCGATTGCAAATCAATACGTTCATGATTGGTAGCGTTCATCTCATTGTTTGGCCATATTAATCGTAACCTAGAACAATCTAAGCATTAATTATGAACGATTCAAACATTATTGATTCGTCTATACTAGCCATCTGACACGATATACGTATTATGCGCCCCGTCTGAATACACTTAGTTGCGATGCATCATTACCAGTCTCTTTAATATTGGTAATGGTGTGTTAGTAATATAGACGTTTCCTTTCCAGACATGATTACTAATGACAACCCCGATCATCATGCGGGTAATGACAGGCGGACATATTTAGAGATTTACTTATTGCTTCTAACTAAGCCTGCAACTCTGTTACTACTTAATATTAGGTATGCATTCGACATTATTATTGATACGTTATATGGGTGCTTAGTTTGATAAATTAAAGGTGTGTCTAATAATTTTTCACTTCATTAACTGGCATTATGGACAGATTGACAAATATAAACTTGATATCAATAATTAAAAGGACATTATCTTCCCCATACAGGATGTTCTGGGAAACGATATAGGTAAGCGACCTGACGGCTTCTTTTTATAAATTTTTACTAACGTCAAAGCGGAAATGATATTTTATGTTCCGTATACAGGATATACCGTAGAATTTTAGGTGTGTTCCGTATCTTTAATATTATCTCCATTTCTTTGTATATTGTGTATGAAGTCACACAATTTATGATTTAAAAGGGAGGCCCCAAGAATCTATTAAGCATCTGATAACGAGTGGTATTGTGGTACGGTGGCAGTGTGAAAATTCTATCATTAGCAGGGCAATATGAGAAATACTAAATCTTGATAGAGACAGCGATAAATTCCTATACATAAAATATTAAGTAAGTGTCAAAATGTAATAAATAATTCGTGTCCATAAGCAAAGCTACGATTAGTTAAGTTTGAAAGCGAATGCTCTGTTATTTTTAAGTAACCAGAGATATGATCTGAAAATAAGAAAAGTGTTGTAAAATTATCGAAATTTTAACAGAAATAAAACAATAAATCTAATCAAATAGGAAAAATAATAAGTGGTGCTTACAGAAAAAATTAGGTTATATTTAAAAGAAAACTAGGTACTTCTCTAGGATGAAGAAACTTCAACAGTAGAAAAGCTCTCGCTTTGTTTAACAAAACACAAAGCTTAAGCGTGAATAAAATGTCTACTCTTTTGTCAAGGTGTAATTCTAATTACCTACGTGTTATACATACATGTATCAAGAAATGTAGTGGATACCTAATGAATTTATGAATCCTGTTTAATAGAGCAATATTCAATACTAACACGTAAACAGTGAAGTGCACTGATTCTCGTAACAAAATATGAATAATTTATTACATACTTGCGAGTACCTAACTATTTATATCTCGACAAAAAACATATCAATCCAAGAATCATTACTCGCAGGAAAACATTAGTTTTGCCGCGGTTAATTATGCGTTTAAAACGACGTGACACACAGCTATTATTATCAGTGCATAGTTAATCCGAACGTAGTCCGCTCATAGAATTCTCTATAAGGCGGGGACAGGAAGCATCGACGTGCCGGCATTCCAAAGTTCCACACAGTACGGTGTATAGTGTGGACGTTTTTAGAACTAAATGTTTGGAATTAGAATATGGGTTACACGGTGCATTTACTAATTTTCTGGCGTCTAAAGAGAATTGAAGAAGTTCATACAGCTTAACTCACACAGTTCTAGATATTCTCGTAATGTCTTTGTCCTTCGTGTTCCCTAGATGGCGTTAAAAAGAGGTTCTTTTTCTGAAAGAGCAGATGGCTAATCCATTCGATCATAATTTAGATGTAATAACTTGCAGTCGTATTTCAATCACAAAGCGAGTCGTCTAGAGTTTTATTATTATTAGTCGCTACTTAAAGTACCAAGTAGCAAGTAGCCACGATACAACTCGAAGGTAATTGATGGCTTTATATAATCTCTACTGATTCATACAAAACGAATGTATGTTTACTAACAATCTCAAAACGGCACATGCAATGCACTCGAGGTAGACACCCGAAATAAACAGAAGTGCACTGTGTGTGAGTAATGGCCTGTTTAATATTACTACTCGTAGGTACTATACATTGGGGTTTAAGGATCGTACGCACTGAAAAATATGCGAAGCAATAACTTTTACTTTGAAGTAAGCTTCAATAACATATTGCATAGTCTTAGATTTCTTAACAGTTTTTCTTTATAATAAGAACTCTCTTATTAGCGGATTCCTGCCCAGTAGGCGAAATATAAGTCATCTATTATGTCAAACAACAGATAAGTCACTGTTACTTTTAACTGCTCGTAATAAAAGTACTTAGCTCTATTTTGCCAAATGAGCTTTAAAACTAAAACACGATACTAAAAAAAATACAGCAACAAGAGTCCTATGAACTTAAATCCATACTTATACAATACATAGAACATGTCACATAACTATACAATGCTCTGCTTATGTAACATCCAGCAGTGGGACACAGTTCTTAAAGCTCACTGTATCTACACTACGAGTTCAATAAATAAACATTTTATTAATATTGACTGCAATTCAATATTGTGTTCCGCGTACTCAAATTTATGATAGTGAAACTCTTCCGCAATGTTTTATGATGCAAAGTGGTTGTGATGACCAATAATATTAGTATAGAGATGTCATTTATTTCAAATCTTAAATTAAAAGGTGAGTAGGACTTGTTTGTGCTTCGTTACTTGTTTTTATTACGGTGTGTAAGATTTTAGGTATAATGTTTTGCCTTGTGCGGTAAGATCTACATTTCCACATGTTGGGAGTTCGAAGTAAATTACGCAATCCAAAATTAAATTGAACCAAATGTAATTCGATATCAAAAACGAACTATTCATTATGTATTTAATGTTTCTTTCAATTTGATATGCCTACCACGGTGTTCCATAAAGCAGCTAGTCGGATTTGAGCCACAGCAAACCTCTGAAACTCCATATTACTTTGTGTCAAAGTAACATATTCATAAAATTCAGTAAACAGATCACGTAAAGAGTAGTGCATTGCTCTTCCAAGAATACACGACACAAATAGGAGCCACCGTGCGAAAGGCGCTAGACCAGGTAACGCAAATTATGCGCTTCGCCCTTTTTTGAAAGGTTATACGTAGGCGGGAAAGATTTGTTTGTGAACATCGTAGCGACTTGAGAAATTAAGTTTTAAATAGTAAACTTATTTGACACATCAATTGAAGTTTGGGAAGATAAAATACAAATTGGTAATTAAATTCGGTTCAGACGTTTATGAGGAGTTCAGTAACAAACAAACGTATGTACACTAGATTTTTATATATCAAGATAAAATCAGAATAAAATGCATACTGTAGCAACAGCTCCAAAGGTCAAACAAGTCAAGTGTCAAGGATTCTAACATCATAATTGTTGTTGTAAGCTCACGCTGACGAACATGACATCTAATATGATTTTAATTTAAAAAGAAGCTATTCGTTTCCACTTACCGGTACCATTTCAGACAACATATTGCACACTGTATAAAGATTGTGCAATATTGAATAACATTAATACTGTCCCAGGGTCAATCTTGTATAGCTTAAATCTTTTAATCCGTACTAAGACATACATTGATCAAAAATAAAAAAGAATCCAAATTAAGGTAACCAAGTAATAATTCATACGTTAACATTTGTTACAATTCAAATGATTGCTCTGTTACTTAAAATCAAGTCATATTTATTTACAAAAAAAAATACACACAAACTCAACTTAATTTAGTTTAAAGTAACATCTGATACGACCATGCTCGTCTTTGCTAATAAGAAAGCCAATATTCGAAAATAGCCTTAAAACTTAAGTTGTTACAGCAAATGAGGTGATAATGAAACTCATGTCAAACACTAAATAACGCGCTCCATATAGGGATTGTGCCGTTCGACGCTGGAATCCACACAGGGCATCGCTAACTGAACGTAATAGGGATCCTATGGAATCATTATATCAACGTTACAATTTAAAACATCTTCGCCTTCGAATTCGACTTGGACTAATCTATCATCATGGAAGAGGATCTGCATCAGAAATAATTAAAATGTCAAAATTATCCTAAACGAATTTTGTTTTTAAAGGTTAATGCATTACTTACTTCCTTGTCTAAATTTAACACCGATAAATACCGTGTCTTAATAAATTAATTAATTTACGCTATAAATATCTTTTAAAATAATAATAAAAAATATCAACACTAAGTGATAAAGTATAATAACACCAAGTTCTGTATACAATAAAATTCCGACTACAATTTCCAATCTGTATGCTTATCTTAGCCAACACTGGCTTAACTGTAGTGAAGGAACGCTTAGTACGAGAACATACTCGTAGTTTAAAATAATAAAAACCTAGACTCTACGACTCTGCATTAAATAAGGTTTTAACTGCCAACCCTACGAGCGTAAGGCGAATACCTTGCAAATGCAGTGCAGGGGCATAGCTAAGCAAGGAACCTGTACGGAACTGTAATCTGATCCGGAGCGAGGAATCTCAACGAGCATCCTGCACGTGAGGAAGTGTTTAAAACGTCACGGTTGTTTACTGTTATTTATACAAGTTATGCGCAATTACACATACCTACACCTACTACAGGACCCAATCGGTGGTCCAAATTCAGCCATATCTATTTATGTCTGAATTATGATAGACCAATTAATTAAATGTATTTATAACAAAAATTATGTTTATTGCATTGCTTCTTCATACCAACTGAGAATGTGGAAACTAAAAATATATCGGCCGAATTAGGAACCTCCTCCTTTTTTTAAGTCGGTTAAAAATGTAGGTGCCTGAATTATTTTTAAAAAGAATCCAAAAGGAAAAAATATATTTACGTTTCGAACTGAACAATGATTCTATCATTCATCGACTTACCACTTTATCACTTACCTAATGTGAAATATTAGAAATACCAATACCAAATCACATCACTAGGTTATAAGTTGAGGCTTACCTGCAACAAAAAAAGTTTGTGTCTCTAAGAATAACTCAATTGGTTTAGGAGAAAAGTTAACAATATAACGGACCGATGATGGTTTTTCAAATTGGACTTGTAACAGACACATGTTTATGTGTCTTGTCTCTGGATAGATCTGTATTCATTAGTGTATTAACTGAGCTTTGCTAGGTTTCTGCTCCAATCTGATATCCGTATCGGGAGCTACTCGCCATTTTCGTTATACAAGATGATTGACTATATAGAAAATACGGAAGAGCAATTCAATAACTTAGCCAAATACATAAGAAACATTTCTAATGAATTTTAATTACTCCTCACATTTACAGTTTTCCTTTAAGTATGAAAATATTTTTATCAATTAATATTAAAGATTCAACAAGACCTTCATTATGATAACTGATACCACGAAAACATCTTATGGATATTGACATTAATTATAATCTCTTAACGCACTGATAGATAGGTACTCGTAGAATTAACCATAATTCAATGAGCTTATTAGAGTTACTCCCTGCTTGCTCTGTGTTTACGAATACTGAATCTGATCAACCAGAGACAAGGCATGGATTAAAGTTAATCAATGTTTATTAATAATGGGGATAGAGTATCGCGTAGCACGGTATTGCATTCAAACAAAACACGTGCGCAATTACACCTCTTGTTTTCGCAATAGGCGTTTGTTGTGTAGGAGACGAATTATGCTTGACATTAATTGTGTCCTTGTGTTGTTTAGTGTCACCTCCCTTCTAATTATTGTCTCCGTATATTCATTACTCAACCATTTTCGGTAGTTATTACGGAAATTTACAATATGCCTAAGCTTCAACTGCAAGAGTTTTCAATGCTTGATAATACGATAACTTTGCTCACTTGAATAGATATCAAAATTTGCATTTGCATACGTGTTCTGAAATCAGTTCAATATTCTTACGAACAAAGGTCGATGACTCGTAAGAAATTAGCATCCAATCCAATGAATGAAAGTATTTAATTGATAAATTGCCAGCGCATTCATTCATTGATTCTACAAATCTTATATGATACAATCATGCTACAGAACAAAGCTCAGAAACACTAAAGAAAATTTTTTATGAGCAATATTTTTAAAATATTTAAATCTTATTAAAATTAAATTTTTAAATCTAACATTCTAACACCTTTATAATAATAAACCTAAAAATAATCCAAAAAGTAACAAACAAATCAGAATTTTAAAGAAGCTATCGCAAATAGATGTTGGCAACGATTCCATCTGATAATGAAGTCGAGTTCAATCTATTTGCTTCAAGAATTTCGCAATGATAATCGGCCCATACAGGAGACAAATTATACGCGAGATCGACATTATACAGACGCGTAGATGTTACAACATTCGCATTGTTTGCCGATAGCCAGCGATTCTCAAATACAAAATATTTCCATAATCATTTTCTAAATTATTATAAACATCTATGTAACTTTCCAGAATCATATACTGTTAAGTATGCAATATGTATATCGATATTATGGGTATTAAGAAATTACTAAAGTCCAGTTATGTATGGACCAAAAGTGATTTTGAGATATGGAATGATTTTGATTAATACTGAAGCTATCGTGGGTCGCTTACTTTGACCAAGAAGTAAAATAATACTTAAATGTTCATAAAACCGTAACATTATGTTATTTTAAAATTACTAACGATATAGATATTATTGGTCAATTCGATGACGCTACAAAAGAAAAAGTGTTACGAAGTTTGAGAGCCACTGCTGTAATTTCAATTATTAAGTTAGTGCCACTTTCTCACGGCTCTGACGAATCGTAGATTTACTCGTGATAAATCACAATAGATATAAACTCCTGGAGCAATACCGGTCCATTAGTCATAAATAGTGAAAGCTCTCTAACATCGTCGCCTGATTGTTGAAGTAGTCATTTATGTCGACATTTACCAACGATGGTAGCACATCAATACGAGTATTTAAATACAACAACATCTCAAAATATAAAATCGAAAGAAATATCCGCTGTCATTAATGCGTGGGAGCGTGTGTATTATCTGCTTCATTGATAAGAAATTTTAAATGGTGCCAAACTACCAAAGGCTACAAGTGGTAGGAGATTTCTTAGTATTGGATTTTCATGAAGTAACCTTTGTAAGTCAATGAATACTTAACATTATATTATATTTAAGACCTGATAAAGTGATGGCATGTGCTTGTCGCATGCAAGGAGTTTAACTGAAAAAATTATTCACAGTCTCAAAAAGACCCAATTCGCTACACTACAAATACCATAAATATTTTGGTACTAAGTCGTAGTGTCACTGGTTGCCCGTTCAGTTACTAAATTCCACTTAATCTGTTGTTATAATAATCATTTGAAGATTAATCAAATCACAAATGTGAAGTCAATATTATATTTCAATGATATAAGTAACTTCGTCTTTCTGCGACAATGATAGGAGCATATTTGTATTCGTGTCTTTGGCTACTATTGCATTATGTAACCGCACCGTGTAGCAACGACATTGTAGATTTAGCAATCTGTTTCATGTCGTTAACGCCCAAACAAGTATGGGAGTTTGGTGCTAAACTTATTTAAATTCCATTATTTGTTCTTACATCTTAATTTGGATGATACAAAATGTAACAAAGGTCTCAAATTGTGAACAAAAATCTTTTAATTTTTTATTTTTATAAAATTTGATAATATTTTGACTAAAATGAAATTGGTATAAATATAAACTCGTCGGTGAAGGACACGCGGACTCTGATTCAGTAAAATTATAAATACCAGATAAAGATAAAATTAAAATAAATCAAATATTTATGATAATGACTGACGCGGGTGACCTCTGACAATTTGTTCTTTGCAATAATGATGTGCTAGCAAAAAAACAGGGCGCTTAGAAGTCAACCATGTCATACATTTTAAGATGTTAAATATTTATATACCACATTGCCCACTACCTCCTTTTCATGACAAGTGTATGTTTAAATGTTCTCCTTTAATCAACCTCTAAAGAGATACTTCGCACTGCACTATTTATTCATTAGACAGTGTTAATGATTTAAGTGGCCGCTCAGACCACAGTAAATTGTCTTGAATAAGAATTAATTTGCCGAAGGATAGTGGTTCTTTGTTCGTTGCGGAGACTATAAATGGGAGACAACAACCGTGGCATTTGAAAGTGATTGATCTGCTCCATAGGTTACCAAAGTAGCTAGTTGAAGTCAGTTGAATTACAAAAGGATCTCACGGTGAAAATCAGTTGCCCAAGGCATATGGATGAATGCGGAGGCAATACGGTAGTAGCAACTATATAGTGACGGGGTTTTGAGCGAAAATATATTTTATAACTTATAATTAATTACAATTTAAGAATTTTATAACATTAAGTGATCCAGACTTTACAGTCGTAGTGTTTGTTACATAAAAAAATATGTGTCAACATATCGCAAAAGTTAAAATTATCTTTCGTTGTCAAATATAAAAGAAACCATGTAGGATTATCTCCATCTTCTCAGAGCAAACAAAGGTGCGTTGCCTTGCGTGGTATCAAGATAAGATAAAATAAGTACCATTTCAGAACATCATTTTGTATCAAACAAATGTAAAGAAAGCAACAAATGGAATCGACGAATTATTCAATGGAGATAAGTTTTTATTTGAGTGACTATAGTTTGCCCATCTGATCCAGTATAACGATATTCGAAATCGTGCGCTCCCTATCGATAAAAAGGCGGAGTAGCAATCAATTGATGCCTTATACGCAATGTAAAGTAACAAAGTGCAGGCGGTGCCCGCGGCTGTATGCATGATTGACGTTTGACTTACCGAAAACGGCGGTGGCGGCTGGGAAGACAGTTCAGACCATGGACGCAGGAGTGCGCGCTCCGTATCCGCCCAGTTAGACGCGAAGCTCACCCCGCACTTTCTCCAAAGCGAAAGCTCATAAAGCCTTCGCCAAGACACCCCGTCACTTTTCGTAGTTTTCTTTCGAATACTTCCACGTAAAGAAGGCGTTCGCACAAATGGCTCTGGTTTCCCATTCTTACTGGCCCCTCTCCATGGAGGTTTAGTTCCGTTGCTGGATTTTCCATTGGCTGGGTTTCCAAATGACCCTTTGCGTTGTAAGCCAGGTTTATTTTGCAATGACTTTTTCTTTTCATCTATTACTTCCTCATCGTTGAATCCATCCGACTTAACCTCCTCTATAGTAACCACAGCCGATTTACGTTCTCTAAAGCTCGATCTCGAAGGTGTTCGGGCAAATGGATGCTTCCATTTATCCCCATCAACTTCGTCATGCATCGAAGATATAACACTATCGTCAGCATAGCGCATGCGAGCTGTTTTCATAAGCGAAGCCCTTGTATTCTGTGTAAACAGTCTTTCACATGCATCCGGGGTTTTATTATGTTCCAGTCGACTTTTAAATGTGCATTCTGAATCTGTGTCACTGTGCCCTTCGTACGAACTGGTGCTATTACTGAAGCTCTTTGTGAATGACCCATTGCTGTTTTTAGCAAAGCTGTTTTCGTTCTTAACTGTATCTTTAATTTCAATGATGCAGTCTCCTCGAAAGGATCTTCTCGATTGGAGGCTACCACTAGAGTCAGATTTGACAAGAGGATTGTGTTTGGGATCAACACATCCATGTGCATGTGCTTTGCCTGTGCAATGTTTATGGATCTTCGCAAGTGCTGCAAGGGTTTTGTTCCCACTTGGCGACACTTCGTCCCCGCAGCGTAGCGATTGTTCAAATGGACCTTGGATGTGGAACATTCTTCTCTTGTTTTCCTACAGCATTCTCATACAACATTCGCCTCCCACGTTTGACATTTTCTGAGGTCAAAGTTTGCTTAGTATCGATCAAATCATGGCGAATTCACTGCACAATAGGAGTATTTATTAGCCACAAGTCGTTGTGATATTGATACAATCTTAAACTGCATCAAATTGGTTTAGGTTCAGCGTCTCGTAAAACAGATTAAGGGATTTTGCGTGTGCTACGGCGCTCTGACAAGTATTTAAGCTAAATTATTATCTCTATCGAAATTACTCAACGATATAATGTTGGTATTTAGTGACGCCAGGTAAATCAATCTAGTCTACACTGTTTTAAGTTTGGAGGTATTGACCTCACCATAACAACATAATTGGTATGGTACACTAACAGACCATGCGGACAAT
>LGAG01000452.1:877603-906982 GCA_001278395.1 Lerema accius | reverse complement strand
GATTAAATAACTTTAAAAACAAATTAAATCTTTGGGTACCTATGTCTTCTTATGTAGTAAAATATCGTGAAAGATATTACTAATTATATAAAATCCTTTACGTTTTAATCACGAAAAGGTAACTAAGATAAAATTAATTAGGTACCACCTCATGTTTGAAATCTTAATTCATCTTAAAAATAACCGGACAAGACTCAATTAACTGGCAAAGTCGGATCTCTAACGAACTTTTCGGCTCGAAGATTTATAATAGGCAGAGATTAATTTAAAAGGAATGGTTTAAATTTTAACTGGGCTCAGTACTCAGAACCACACTTAAAGATATGTTATAACATGTTTTTTTTTATAATATTACATATTTAGTGTCATACAGCGAGATATCGGTAGGTAATCAATACCATTTAGGGACAAAAATCAATACATATAGTTCCCATTAATTTCACTAAAAATCGATATACTTTACGTATAATATGAATTGGTTGAAATATAAATTTTATTTCATTACAACAAATCATGTTTTAATTGTTAACAAGAAATGTGGGAAACAAAAAATTAAATCTCTCATTAGTAATAATGAACAAGTATCTAATGAAACAATTCAACCTTAGAAATGGACGTTCTCCTCAATATCTCTGGATATTGAATCCGAATACTTTAACAGTTTAAATAACGCTCAAAAGTGACTAACGCTATGAACCGGGAAGCGTGCGCTAATACGGCATAAAAGCCATGTAATACGCTATTAAATAACTCCGTGTGGACTCTATACATTCATGAAATGCAAATATGAAGCGCAACACCTGGTTCCATTTGCATATGTTACATTCGTGGGCATAACACTGATCAAATAGGAAGCAAATGACGCAAAAGCTTAAGCTGTATGATGACCGTATAGTAAATAAATTAGCTCTTGAAAAACCCTCTACCGATCAATGCAAAGGCCAGCATACAAATAAAGAATTTGACAAAACAACCATAATAATTCTTTAATCTTCAGTATTCAACACCTCAGCGTTCCGAGAAACAAAAGTCATAAATAATAACACTGCAAAATACGACTATACAACTATTGACACGAAGAGATAAATAAAACATTGGTTGTAATACCGCGAATGATTCTAAGAAGGCAATAATAATCCATTCGAGGACGGGCACATCAATGCCCATGCGATTAGTATTCTGGCGGAGCAGCGGCGTGATATTCACAACAATATTCACTGCCATACTCTTGAACACAAGATCAGGCACAGAAATGTGGATAAGGACATAATACGTGGATAAGGAAAATCACTGAATCGTCTGTATCGTTTATTAGAGGCGCCACCCACCTTTTGCCTGTTCATCTAACTGCTTCTCTTTTGCGTTTCGTATAGATGTTGTACGTGTATCAATTCATAGATGAATCTCAATCGGTTTAAATATTTCAAAATCATTTTCAGTTTTAAATCCTACTTAAAAATGTTACATTTCAATTAAAACTAAATCTTCTTCAACGTAATCATGAATTTAATATTTTATTTCACTAATCCTCTTCCAAATCTGCTTAATGCGTTGTTTTTATTCACAACAGAGTTCTAACATTAGCAAACATTAAAGACTGTACCACCGCCTTACATCGTCTCACCAGGTACTATTCCAAGTTTGAAGCGAGTGTAATTTGCATTACACAGCGCTGTACCAACCACGATCTGCATGTGACTAATTGACGACAAAGCCAGACCTCGTGTGGGTTTGTTGACGTGAAACTCAAGTGTACTATGTAATAGGCATTAACTGTATTCAAATAACATTCTCACCAATTTAGAAAATAATTTGCTTCAGCTACTAATAGAAATCGTAGCAAATTATATTTCTTTACTGTTTATTGTGTGAATCTGTTATTTTTTTAATTGAAAAATAGTACTCGTAGTAAACTGAAGCAAAGCACAAACAAGCAAATAATTATTTTAAACAAAAGATACACCGAGAAAGTTATTTTAAATCTCATCATAAAGACTCACACATGCGGCAGTAAAGGCTTGTTGACGGACGCTTAATGTAATCGGCATTGATTTCAAATGAATCGTGAAAAAGTTTAACCTTCCAAAAATGTTAAACAAATATTCTATTTAAACATAATAATTACAGAATGGCATCACTATGCGGGAGGTGTATTAATAATATTAGTTAAGAGAATAATAATATCTATAAGGAGCCACCATGTTATTTCATAAAAACAACACTTAATAAAATTATAGTTAGACTTTAATCATAGGAGATATAATTATATTCTCTGAAGGCGACAATATTCGACTATTAACATTTAAGTAATTTATGATCTCGAAACTTGTTACGACAGCTCGCCTGATATCAATATTCTGCCAATTTGTGATTATCTGTAATCCACCAGTATATCATGACCAGTACAGCTTTAGAAACGCTCATAAATTGTCACATTGAATTTAGCATGCGTAAATGAATCGATTTTACACGGCATCGTAATATTTCTACAATAAGTAAGTGCTTTAAGAAAGTAGTATTCGTAAGCCTGTCAATCCCTGCTTGGACGGCGTGGTGAACAATGGCCTGTACCTAACACACTTTGAGAAAAGACCCGAGTCCAGCTTGTTATGGCTTAAATTCAAATTTTTCTCAAAAAGTATCAAATAAAACAAATGAAATCCAAAGTGTAATCAATATCTGCAATCGAATCAATAATCGAATGGAAAAGACAAGAAAGTGAAAACAAAACCGCCCCCGCATCGCACCCACGCCAAGCAAAGGTAGTACATAATTTGTACAGTTCATGGTTGTTCCGCTAAACAATGTAGACGAGTATATTTTAAGATACAACATTTCACAAGAGGTACCAGATTTCACGGAAATATCCACATGCGACTCTAGCCACATAATTATTCCTCAAACATTAAGTTTAAAGATATAAAGATTATTTCGAGGAATCCAAGGAGTTAAGATTGGTTGCTGAGAAGTAGAAAATAAATTGTGACTGATAGAATCTATGCAATCACAAAGAAAAATGCAAAGAAAAGTATCGTGAGGTTGTCTCTGAAAGATTTTGTAAGAAAGTCAGTTAGGAAGACAGTCTAATGATCCAATTAAAAAATTAGAGTTCGTTTAACATAGAATGAAATAAAATTCTGATAACTTATTATGTAAAATGGCAATTAATTGCTGAAACCACACAATGATATTGGTAGTGAATAATTCAAATTAGTGAACTTGATTTGTGTCGCGATTTGAATCATGCTTCGAATAACGAGTTTCGTTTCTGTTACAAACGTCTAGAGCGCGGCTGTGGGCTTAAGTTGATAGGTTCCTTTTCGCCCACACTTACAAATGAACGTTTCTCAAAATAAATACAATTTAACAATCACGTCAGTTACATTAATTGCTTTTTAGGCCTTTGAGAATGCGAAGTAGCAGACGAGAACATATCTCTTACTCGAGTGTTAATAATATATAGGTACTTCAAAACTCAACCAGATTATTTGGTTGACGAATCAGATTAAAAAGCAGTATAAACAGAGAGCTGATTTCATCAAGAAAATTACAACCTTCTTCTTGATACCTTCATAGCCGCCCAAAGACCAGATCTATACGTTGCAAAGTCAAATTACAGCAGATATTCTAGCAAAACTGCTACCATTTTTCTTGTATCCACTTTTACTCTGCATCACCAAAGATTCTAACTCATCTCATCTATAATTCTGTTTTTAAATCATAGAAATAATAATCTTTAAATCATAGAAATAATAATCGAACAAAACAATACTCAACTTCTTAGAAGCTTAACAAGCTAAAAATAACTAAACCAAGACAAAGTGCTTTAGAAATTAGCTGAGGACAGCGACTCATAATTTTCATAGCTCAGTAACAAATCACGGGGCGAAGACTGCTTAATTTAAATGACTCAAACACGCCACACCAGTTGGGAGCGAAGCGTAGGAGGCTACCGAGTGCAGTGAAATTTAAAACAAATAATGTCACTTATCTCAACACTCATTGATCATTCAAAACTCATTTCAACTGAGTAGCGAAATGACTTTGCCTTTGACCTCACGAATTATTGATTTTGAATATACTTTCTTCTTTACTATGACAATGCACCTTTCTATACGATAGTAAAATAACAATGGTCGCAAGCTAGTATCAGTGTACGAAACATAAAAAAATATGACAGACGAGAAATTCGCTCGATATTTCTATCAAACGGTGTATAGTTTATGAAAATGATAACTTTTTTCAACTATTCCTAAATTCATGTAGAATGTGCCATAAAATAATTTATATCCCATAGAACCAGAACTTAAAAAAAAATCTTTACCTTCGTTTAATTAAACAGGTTAATTCCATATCAAAATAATCACAAACCCTTTAAAAAAGAGCTATGGTCATAATTGTAGGTCAAGTTTGTTTATTTGCTTAGAGAAGTTAATACTGAACCAAAACGAAATCCCAAAGTTTCACTTTTATCCAGCTTTTGTTGCTTGAACCGTTTAGACAAATTAACACCACCTAAGCACGTTATGGTGTTTTCTTTTGTACTGCGTTTTTACTGATGTTTGAATCTGTCAATATTTGAACCTTAGAATTTCTCTCTTGCCTTCGAGAACCTTAACACAAAATTAAATCGGTCATACTTAATTTCACATCTAACATTAGTAACAAATAATTCATAAAGAGTCCTGGCAATCGAGTTTCTTAAGAGAGATCGATTATCCCCTATTATCCATTAAGACCGAAAGCATATCCTCGGACACGTTCGTCCACAAAGATACGAAAATAGGATCGCACGGGCCGCGTCAGATACACAAATGCGTAATGGGGGTCGGAAACCTTTTGATGTGGAAATATCTCAACTTATGTAAATTATTATCTTACCGGTCACCTTTGAATTGAAAATATGGCTGAGGATCATTAAAATTAAATTAAGTGATGACATCTAATTGCGTTGAATTTGAATCGATCAACATGAAAATATAATTAGAAAAAAGTTATTCCAATGGTTAAATAGTTACTGACAAAGTAAGTGGTAATTACAATAATAATGGTAATAAATAAATGAATAGGGTTATTTCTAAAATTAAACAAAATTTTAAAATCGAATCTACGCAGCGTCAAAATAACAAATCACTGCACCCATTTGTTTTAAAATATCTTAACAGAGTAACGATATACAAAACATGACAGTAAAGGAATCCCTCACAGGTTCCTAACCACTGGTCTAAAATGCAATACAATCCCTTTTATAGATGCACAGTTACATTCTGGACATTCCTTGGCGGGATGGTCTGCTATTCTAATGGATTAATTGCCTTTTACTGTCAGTTTGTTGACAACATTAATATGGTCTTGCGAAATGAAAATCTGGTGTCGTGCACTTAAGGATTTATGTTTGACTTACAGTTCGTAATTAATGCGATGAACCTGAGTAATATATGGCAGCTCGGTGCAACATGCTATTAACTCAGTGCCTAAGAGAAATAATTAAGAGGAAGAAATGATATTATTATTGCATTTGGAAGAAGTTAGCGACATGCCCAATACATTACGTACTTTGGTAGATATTACATACTGACACATGAAGTTAGTTGCTGATGAAACATTGTTACTGTTAAAAACTGAAAAGAACGCTTTATTTTGGAGATAGCTTGCAACAAGAAGTTCCAATAAATTTGGTAAGACATGTCATATTACTCTCAAGACTAAGCGTAGCCAAACTGAAGTAACGAAAGCGTGGGCAAAAAGTGGCATCCGTACACAAAGAGAAATGTTTACGCATGAGGATAATTCACGTCATCGCATTATGAAGGGTTTGTGTAGATTATGTGTCACATTCGTTAGGGAGCACGAGATCAACAATGGAGCGTCGGCATTCACGTGGGTGTGAAATCTTGCTCTTTACTATGATGTTGTTATGGCAACATCAGCCTTATGTCCTTAATCTTTAAAATATTTTAGCAGAGTATCATCTGAAATGTATTCCAACTATATGAAGGTGAATTTACGATATTTTTCTGTCATTTACTGACTTGCCATTTCCAAATGAAGGATTAGCAACAAAGATGCGCATCCGACGATAGCGGAGATCAGTAAGTTAAATTTAAACGAGTAAAAACTATTTTAAATGTCAACATTACACAATTAAATGCCGAGAACCAGGCCTAATCTCCGAGGCTCATATTTATAAACCTCACTAATCTACAAAATGAAAAAATTCTGTTAGACCAGCAGATAACTCCAAAGAAATACCATCTGAAACGTACCTATAACAAATCTGACTTGTCCGATTTAACCATTTCGTAAGTTATTTTGAATATTTTTATTTCTATTTTAAGAAGCAACAAAAAACTAAACGGATGTTAAAATAGCCATGCATGACAAACTTCGGTCGGAATTAAAGTGAACAGGTACTCCTACTAAAGAAGGACCAAACGAGATTTCTTCATTCATTCATAGCCAGCACTTGATGATGGCTTCAAAAACTGAGGAGCTCATTACACCCTACTTAACGTCCAACTTCACTAGTGTAGCTTCTACTTTCATATCTGTAGTATCATAGTCAGCATATAGGTACTATAGTGTTGTGTTGAAAACTGTTAAGCAGACCATATGCAAGTAGACAACCTATGTTATGCTGAAATCGACAGACACGCCTCAGCATGACGTCCGACTGATTGACAGTTAAATCACTTAATGAAGCGTTTAACTGTAGTATTCGTTTAATCAACAGTAACCTCGATTAAGTAACTAAGGACCTAAGTTGAGACCTCGTGATAGAATGTAAAAATCGAATCATTATCACTATTAATGTTGATCAATATTAATACTAACTGAATTTATCGATATAGTATTATGTTGGGATTAGGAGACGCATAAATGCAAGTTAAACATTCGATTTCAAATACTTTTCGGTGTTGAAGCACACAGGTTTTTGCATCCACAACTGAATTGGTTTATTGTGAGGAGGTATCTATCACGGAATCCAACGTAGGTTGTATCTACGTAGGTCCTGTCCTGATCCAGTTGAAAGGCAACTGGCGGTACTCCCATCCTTATAGAAATACTGTAGTGTCAGTGAATCAGCAGTCTTTATGAGCAAGTTTCGCCGGTAAAACCCAGGAACTTAATCCTTTATCTTTGAACGTATTTAATTCCCCATATAGAGGTATTATCACGATGGTAAAGACGTCATCAACTAGGTGAGTTAGGTAGTAGGTATGTACTTGAAAATTGCAAATACGGCACATGTTACTGCAGATCACAATTTTACATTTTCGTCATTTAATTCTTCTCCTCCGAACTTTGAAGCCTTAATGTATCTTAAATATTCGTGAATCATGATGAATTAAGAATTAGTAAACCTGCCTTAATTTATTGGCGTAAAATTTGATTTCAAAACATGAATTGCATATATCTTGGAAAGCAATTCGTCTGATACGAAACTTTAAGAGCAGTTGACAAAGAGTTGACATATAAAATAAACTTTATTGATGACATTTTAATTACACAATTAATCCCTACCTAGATACTGACATTACGAATTACCAATTACCACACAAAGTCCAGTTCCAAGAGCAAAATAGTAAAAAAATAACATGTTTCTGTTACCCAATCGACTGGCTGGGTTTACCTTCGTATTAAATTAAATTATCATAACGCAATGGGCGTATGCGTAATTTAACATAACAAACTGGTACATGACGCGGTTACTCCTAACATAACACGTCAATCTTTCTCACGCAGTAGGATACTTGTCAGAGGCCTTACAAGCTAAACCTTATCAGATATGACAACTCCTCGGGTTGTCAAATTTGACAGCAATCAAGCCGAACAAATTGTGCACGAATTTGCGAACTCTAACTTAATATTACTTATACCTAATGAAACACTAATCACTACACTGCACTACAAGGTATGAACTAAAAAAGTTCTAAAGTTCGAAAACTAAATAAATCGTTTTTGGGTAAACGTTATTCGAAATTTGAATCGGGCGCGTAACGACCACATGCGCGTGCGCAGGGCTCGCGGCGCGGATTTCAACTGTTTATAGCACGCGCGGTGTTTTGACTGTCCGTTCGTCTAGTGTACGCAGTGCGTTTTGTAAACAAAGTATATTAAAACTATGATACTACGGTCTAGATAACAATTAATCTCTATAGTAAACTATAAACATCGTTAACCGATTGAGATGGGAAATGATACCGCAGTGACGAGGACTTCGTATTAAGAGCACAGATATAAGTTGTTGTAGAAGCTAGTAGATGCTCACTTTGATTACATAGTTGACGCGCCCAGGATTGAGTTCGTATCTCCGTTCCTCCGGGTAACGCGTCATTGACTCCCCTTGATCGAACGTAGGTACATGTTCGTGGAAGGCGAAAACAATTTTATTCATTTTGACAGCTAATAGAAAAAAGCACTTAAATTAAAATCAGAACATAATGTATCGCCATTGTCAGCCATTGGATTCAATGTAGTTACAATGTTTTGATTGTTGATGAATTATTATTAGTTAAGAACACAAAAAAATAGAAGGTATTATTATCATACTGACCAGAATCCTACCGATATAGCCTACCTACTACAACCGGACTGAAGTTAATATAACGTGAAACTTTAACTTAAATTCTAATTAAAATATAACCAACGGTAAGTTCTTACTGTATAAACAACCAGAGTTGGAATAGTCTTGATTACTTGATCATATTATTATTATAAAATATGTGAGACATGACCTTCCTAATAGCCATTCGACCCTATAAGCTATTCTGTTTTCATTTCCAATATATTTAAATACGATAAATAATAATCATTGTAAAGACCGTTACTCGATTAAAGAATATTTCGGGTCCGGTCAACTTTATAAAGCGAAACATATTTTGGGCTTAACCTACAAATGATATTATGGTAATTTTGTACTATTTCTTGACAACATGGCCTCGCTTCGCTTCTATGTAAAGTTTAAGATCATTATATTTACATGCTTGTTGTACAGGGTCAGATTAGCAATATTGGAAAAAAAAAATCGCTTTACGGAGCTTGCCTTCTTACAAGCAATCGCAATCTAAAGTAACTTTTCTGATTATGCCCCATAGAAGCAGAATGCTTTTTGTTACAATTAGACATCGTATTATAGTTCCATGGTAAACAGAACCTATTTAACGGAAGACGGCTACACAGTTGAGCACTCGCAACCCTCGATCAGTTCCATATGACCGAAGCTAACGCCACACCCTAAAGTAATACCTAATAATAATACTTATATGATTACTTCCTGGGTGACCGAACTCTTTAGCTATTCACCTCATGTAATTTGGGCACCATTATAATGACCAAAATAAGATATCAATGTTATGACACTAAGAACTTAGAAAATAGAATATATGACACTGACTTTATTTGATGACACTCCAAAACTTGCAGGAAACTTTTGTTTTCCGAAAATGAAAGCTTGATTAATCGGTCTAAAATCTAGATAAGTAACTCAAAAATCTTCCCAAATGTTTTATACTTACAAGGATTTGAGGTGAGGCCACACATGACGAAGTACCTATTGGTAAAACACAGGTAAAATGCTTTATCTTATCGAGCATATACAAGCTAAACAAGTTTGCTAAGCTGGTGTTATCACTCTAAGAGCTTTCATTATCTACACAAAGTTGATAATGAAGCTTGCTTTCTGTAACTCTTATCGGTGTCAATAGATGAAAAATTACGTATGAAGCAAGGTGGATTTTTTTACAATTTGTTTTAAGGTTAATATAGAGAAACACCTATTATATGTAATAGACATGTTATTAATAGATTATTATGAATCATATTATAGATTAATGACGATAAAAATATCAAGAAACATTAATTACAATAACCTACCCACCGATTCAAAAATATCAATGAATACTCCAATAATAATATTATCATAAAATAATATGAATAGGTTTTCTGCTGATCGGATACAAGAACAAAATGCTAATTTATAATTTTTTTCGTTTTCAATGTTTATAAAAATTTCATTTTACATGCACCAAACTGAAACAAAACTTAACACAGCTTATGTCCCTAAGCGCCATCTAGGGCACTAGTTGGTAAATAGTCAACTCTGACCGCTACTCCACACTAGAGGGCGCTTAACTATTTTGCATCAGCTACAAAAGATGGCGCTGTTATACGATAGATGTATTACTTTTTCAACGACCAATCAGAATCGAGAAGTTCTACAATGAACGTAGTGCTGCATTCTCTAGCGTTCAATGTTCACTAGATTGTGACGTCGTGCTGCGCAGCGCGTCTATTTTCGTTCGTGATAGGCGGCCGACATTTTGTTTTGACGTTGTGACGCAAGCGAGAACGAGAAGTTAAAATGCCATTGAACGCCGTCGGGTGGTCTTCGGAAGAGGACGAAAAGCTAGTTGAATTAGTTCAGCCACATTCTTATTTGTATAATTTACTTGATCCTTCTAGGAAGAATATTTTAGCGAGGGAATCTACATGGCAAGAAATTGCGCAGGAATTATTTAAGCCTGGTAAGTGTTTAAAACTATGGTTATTGGTCGACATAGTCATGTTTGTGCTGCATAGTACAACTGCAGAGGTGACTGCGATAAGTTGCTCTTTGTTTGTTACTGTTACAGATTGTTTCCTACATTCTTAATTACATTCAAGAAAGTGTTTTGCTAGTTCAATTTGTAAAAGTTTGTAGGTACATGTTATTCAGTATAATGTCTTGTCAATCAGTCAATTTAGATTGTGTTATGGAAATGGATCAAGCATACATAAAAATGAACAATTCTGACTCATCAAATGTAACGTACTTATTTATTTTCGGCTCGGTGTAATCAGCTGATATTTTCTGGTGTTATTGTTTTTGAAGGTTTACGGTAAACTGTTAGGAGTAAAATTTATGAAAAAATTAGATGTCTGTCATTCTATTTATCTTCGGGACAATAATCATTGAATGTAAATTAAACCTAGACCTAACTGAAAACTTGTAGTGAAATAATAATTATTTGAAAATGTATTCCATTGATTGATGTTACTTAAATACATTTCAGTTGAAGAATGTAAGAAGCGCTGGCGAGGACTTCGAGATGGCTACATGAGGAGTAAACGTATGGGCACCATGCACAAGACTAAAGCCACTATGTTTGAGAAACTGCAGTTCCTCGACACATCACTAGATGGGGTTGAGGAAGTTCTTGATGAAAGCGCGAAAGAAGCAGGCCACCAACATGAGATTGTAGTACCAGAGCAACAAGAAGTCATTACAGATAATCAAGAATACTATGAGGTAAATAACTTATTTATAATACCTATAGACTATAGATAATATGTAGACACAAGTAGGAGACAAACTTGTCTTGTCATATCAATAAATAAATAATTATCATAGGTATTTGACTGAATAATACAAGTGTGAAATGTCGTTCAATTATTTAGATATTGTTTACAATCAAAATTAAATTACTGGCCTACATAGTGAAAGTTATGCCTACAAAATATTTAAATGTCAGATTTTTGTTCAAAATTCTAATTTAGGGGACTTGATTCTAAACATAATTAAGATGAACTTCAAAGCAATTTACACAAATGAAATAAAAGTTGTTTTTCTAGTAATAATAATTGTTAATTATTTACTTTTCAGATAACTGTCCTAGAGAACCCACAGCCAGATCCACAAGGTACTACAAAACCTTATATTAAAATAGTGCCTAAGAACTTAAAATTGCAGTCAGTTTTGCCAGAACCACCAAAGCGTGTTGGAACTGGAGGGCCAAGAAAAAATGCTGGTCGGAAAAAATCACTGCCCATGCCAAGAAACGTACCGCCTATTAAAATACTACCAAAACCAGTTATAACTATGGGTGACCCTGGTATAGGAATCAGGTACATTGAAGACCCAAAGATAGCCCCGGCAGGGGAGCAGAGGTCACAAGTCATAGACAAACTAATTGAGAAAGTTTTGAAAGAGAATACAAATGAAATTGATGTTTTCTTCAGGAGTATGGCAGCCAGTGTCAAAAAGTTACAGCCAATTCTGATACCCAAAGTAAAGATGGAAGTTTGCAATGTGATTGCTAAGTATGAAATGTTGAGTTTTGATAAGAACCTTTGAAACAATATTTGTTTATGACAATACTTTGTGAGTGTAGTGTTGTGAGTATTACATGCAAGTACCTACACTTTGACTGAGGAAGTACAGTAGGTACTGGATTTTTAATATGATTAAATTGACCCTACTGCTGTGGATTAACTTAGTTATAACATTACTTGTAAAAGCAAGGCATTACATGAGTCAATGGAGCCCTGTGTATAATTACAATTTGTTTTTGTTCATAAGAGTTTTTTATTGAGATTGGTACAGATATACCAAATAAGTTTTTTAACCTGTGTGTTAAGATTTGTGTCATAAACTTGCCAGTACAGTTTAAATGTATAATAAATATGTTGATATTGAAAATGTTTATGATATTCTTATAAAATACCAAAGATGCATTTAAAAATGTCAAAACTTGATGCAAGTAGACAACAATATTTTGAAAAACTGCAAAATTAATTATGGAAAAAAAGCAAAGCTAACAATGCCACTTTACTATTTCTTATTGCCCATGGACATTTGTAACAAACATAGGACCATAGAAAGGATAGTTAATCAAATCTATTGTGGATATATTTTTAAGAAATCGGATTTATATAAATTTGTAGCAAAAGCAATAAATAAATACATGTGGTTCCTATATTCATCATCAAATATGGCTAGCAATAGTAATGTAAAAAGTTCTAACATTTTTTGACATTCAAAATAAAACTGTACTGGGCCTAGCATCCTAAATTGTAAATGATGATAATAATTTATTTTCTTTTAAAAATATGACATGGCTGTAAATGTAAGCTTTAGTTACAGTGCATCACACTGGTGATGTTATTACTTGAATTGTAAAATATAATTTGATTATTATAATAACATTTTGTTACGTCTGAAAGACTTGCAATATACTTCTTTAAATCTAATGACTTTGATAATGTGTAATAAATTTTTATGAAGCTGATAAAATCAAAATTTATTAATATAGGTATATTATCATTTTCACAAATACAATAATTGTAACCTTAATTATGGAGAAATTAACATTATTATTTTAAATTACACATATTTAATATTTTCCCAGTTTTAACACGAGACGTGCCTACTTAACTATTAACGTTAATAAATTACGTTTCAAATAGCTCAGGGAATAAATGAACCCTCAGGTTAACTGGGGATCGTAGGTCACGGTGCAGCGGGCGGGGCGTCTAGACTGATTTGCACAGTTCGCCACCCTTCAAGGTTAAATACATACTAAAAGCTTCTTCGGCCTTCAGAAAAAAGTATCAAAACAATGAAAATGTAACAAAAATTATGTTGACTGTATTTGCTCGGCTTGTTAATTAATTGACAGATTTATTAGGTGCACGGCATTTTAATAAGGAATATTCAGAAACCGATTAGGTAGGTATTACGAAAACTTAAGCAATACATCTTAGTATGAATGTTGAGTAGGCTGGCCTGGACTGATTTTCCATAAATAAGTTAGAAGCAGGCAGGTATATACCTAAATAATTAAAATTATTGATATTGTGAATATTATCTACGTTCAATCAAACTTTCACACAAACAATCTGAGTGGCAATCAATAAGTAGATACCTACGCAGTGCGGTAAAAACATTCAAACAGCACGAAAACAGGAAAAAGCAGACATCACTTCGACATATTGGTGCAGTGTGCACACACTATTGGCGACCAATTCGGCAACCACACATTTCAAGCGATTATCGGTTCAATAATTATGCGGTATAACATGCTATAGGTACGAACGTATGCTTCTATAATTATAAAATTTTTAACATCGCGGACATAACAATTTTAAAGGCGGGTATTCACGTTGAGGCGTATGCATTTAAAGTACGACAGCTAACTATTCTGGCGATATGGTGACAATATTGTGTTGGGTGGGGGTAGTCGTATACAATACAATAACAAAAGCGCTCGCTCGCCCTAGCAATGGGCGCGGTGAATAGACATAGGATATCTAGTCCTAAGCTAAATAACGAGTGCGGTAGTAGCTAGGGGAAGTAGCGACATTTGTAATACCTCCTGCTTCTTGTAAGGAGCGTGTCTCTTTAGTCGTACACTTTTTAAACGGGTTCATTTAATGTCTAGTGAGACCAGAACGTTCCAGGATTTTTATTGAGCGGGGAGAGGTCTGTGAACTTTCTTATTTGAATTCCCGGAGTGGGACCAGAGAATTTACAAAAAATCGCTCCTTGAGAAAATATATGAGTTAAAGGAAGAGAGGGAGTCACCGATTGCAGCCCTAAATCTGCTCATTATGATCTAAAACAATTGTTTCTAAAATTATTAGCGGTAGTATTGCATGATACTACGACGTCCTGTCAAGTTAGATTTATCCAGAGACAATGATTTGATAAATTATAATTACTAACTTGGATACCGTTGCAGCAACTTATCACAATAGCGCGACAACCTGATAAATTATTTCATTTTAACTATAACGGATAGAATTGGAAATAAATACCCCACCCAGCTTTAAATTAAACTTCATAAGGCACAGGGAAGCAAACTTAATAGAATTTTAACAACGTCGCCGCACGAACAATGCAAGCTGCGGCATTACCCAACAATGGATCAAGAATTTCCTATTAATGGAATTGGAAACCTTCTGATGCCGCAGTTCTGTTATGCTGAACATAGAGCTATTATAAAGGGTTACTTGGATTCTATTAATATTGTAACGTACACCTACAGCCAAAGCCTATTGAATGTAAGGTGAAACGTGTTTTAAAAATCATAAATTTTCTCTTCTACTGATTAAACTAGGTATCTGGGTCTTCTTTCGCTTTTCCTTCGTTACGGTACTATTAGCAACTCGCCTTGGTGTTGATGACTGTAACATTTCATTTCAACTTTTTTTTTATAAACGATTTGGGGCACGGTTCACTAACACTGTAGAGTGAAGAGACCCGGCTTTTATTCTTTGCGTTGCGTTTATATTTTTGACACTGGCTCTTAAAATTAAGTATTTAGCACGCCTCGTACATTAGTATAACAGACATGTTCTTACACAGGAAATCCTAGTGCAATGTGATTAATCAGCATTTTAAGTAAAGTCTAATTGCCAATCAGTAAGCCGAGACACCCATCGAGCCGGAACGATGCTTGATTAAACAACGCTAATCGACTTATCGGATTAGCCGTCAGGGGTTAGGTTAGGTCCACACATTAAGTGGGGGCTCGTATCGAGGGCTTTGTACACCGATGAAGGGCCCTACGATCGAGTTAGGTGGTCAACGCGGTGTAGTATTAAAACGAATTGAATTGATTAACGAATTTGACAGGGCTAACGATGTATTACAATTAAATTACGAGTGTATTACGATTTGAAGCGTAGGCCCATTGGGTTCAAGGTTATTGCTTTCTTAAATGGAAAGTGATCGATCAATCGAATTTAGCCTTGGATAATTAAATTATTAATTAGAATATAGTTACTCATTAGCAGACCTTGAATGGCATAGGAACTCGCAGTACCTACTAATGTTAGCCACTAACCCGCATTTGTACAATAAGAAATACCTAGATACATTTATATTGCAAACTAGATCCTATAATATAGAGGTTATTAATTCCCCGAAAATAAAATTATAATTGTCATTATAAATTTATTTCAAAATATCTAGGTATAACACATGGAGGTATCTACACCTGCGACATTGATCGACACTTCAAAGCTCTCAGCGAAAGCTGCATTAATGTAAAGTGGCATTAACGCCAGGACAACGCCATAAATGATTCATGTACGGCGCAATACGACTTTGTAGTACGATGTTGTTTACGACACAGCTTACTCTCTGTACAAATCTTATTTGCATAAGCTTACAATAATGTTCTTCAGACACCATCATCTCTCAATATCTTGAATTGTGTAAACTTTATTGCCTCTATAGTGTGAGTGAAATCTGACAACAAAAGTGATAACATTAGGTAAACACATATAAAATCATTTTAGACAACCTCTGTTGTAGAAGTTTGTCTCTGGGTCCCTCACAAACGCATTTTAGTAAAAGGCCTGGTTTAAATTCTAAACAGCTTTAAAAGCTATATTTCAAAATTCTATAATATAGTTTACACAATTTATCAAATCAAGTGAGACAATCGTAAAGTTCGCTACGTTATTTACAATATTTCGATACGCGATTCGATTTGCATTCGCACAATATTCGCATTAAGATGAAGTATTGTTTCTCCCGAGGTCGATACATCTGGTGTTATAGAGATTACGTAAATGATCTATTGTTTCCCAAATGGTATTGACATTCACTTCTATTCCTGCTGCAGCTTCATGACTAACAAAACATCGTAACACCAATTTGTTTAATGAATATACTATCACTATCATTCTGAGGTTATCATCAGTAATACCATGGTCTTAGGAGTTACATACAAGAATATCGATATAACATCTGTGTGTACATAATTCAATCTTTACCCCATAACTTATTCCCATGAATGGCCGCTGGCGTACCGCATTGGGGTCCATAATTGTTGCCTGGGGGCTAATACATCTTAATTTGTAGTTGCGATCGATTTTTGTGTCCGACTGTTCAATAACTAATTTACTGAGTGGATATATCTACGAGTATCTACGTACTCATACTGCCCGTGTCATACCTATGATTATTCTGACGTGAATCAAGAAGCCTTAGGAATTAACTAATCCCATCAAGAATAGATTGATTGCGGTACGAGAAAGATATCTACTATAATATGTAGGTATAATGTATATTCCACCTACCACTAGAATCTAATCTTCCTGATTATTTCTTTATAACTTTTAGGTTAACACTGTTTTCTATTTCAGGGACTAAATTAGGTATCAAATTGCGAGGTGATTTGATTGAAATATCAGGGAGTGTGTAATAAGTATACATACAGACACACACATCAAAAAATTACACTCCTTCTGATTCAGTCTGGTTAACGATTTCTTTCTTTCTCAAAAACAACCTGCGCTGATTCAATTTTATTTATGGTCAACCAAATATGTTATTTTAGGAGAGGATAAATGGTATCCTAGTCATAATCATATCTGCACTAACTCTCTAAGCCTTTATTACTTCTTTCGCACATTTCAAAGAACAAAACACTACGTAAAGAAAGAAGAAACCACTTGTACAAAATTAAATCAAATCTTCCGGACTACTCCCATAACGATATCATGATCATAACACGCTCGATTTAACCACTAATTAATAACAAGATGTAACTCATCCAGCTGTCACAGCAACTGTGAACGTTTCGTCAAGTGGTGAGTCGTTAATAGTTATGATGTCAGATAATTGAACAAAGTGGAACACCGCATATCGTGTTGTATAATTAAAACACACTTTTAAAGGCGAATGTGATATTTTTAACTCAGAATATAGGTACTCGTACTAGTTCTCAAAAATTGATAAACGCCAATTGCACATAATATCTTTTACGATGTTTCAGTACTCACCTTATTTTAGAGAACTCTATGTATAATATCATATGTATTTGATTTGATTTTAGAGTTCGTGCAAAATCCATACGTCATCAATTTCCTTTAAAACGCTATACTACCTACTTCCGATGTTACCAGCTAAAAAGGTTGGTAAAATAAATAAAATATTAGAAGTAGGTAAATAGTGTAAGTTTGTATAGTTATGTGAATCTGGCCTGAAACATAGTCACACGTGACGCTTACAAACAGATCGTCTTACGTACGGCATACATGTGGTTAGCGTTCCGGTTCAGAGCGAATTCTTAGGACGCTTTCCTTCCGAAGATAACTGTTAATCGTCCAAGACCTAGATTAGGGGTTAAATAAATAACCGAGCAAGAAAATATAACTCACATAATTTTTAATAAGTTTTAGATATTTCATAAGCAAGAATGTTTTACATTTGCACCTCAAAAAACCTGCTTTATTTTTTAAACCATTAAGTAGTTACCAGGAAGATGTAAACATACCTAGTTATTAACGTCAAACTATAATATTCACAAGCCTTTAATTTTCAAGAATCCTTCTTACAGGTATATCATACTCAGTTCAGATAACAAACGCAATATGCGCACTTTGTCTTAAATGTCTTTCTAAGAACATAACATATCTTTGACTAGTTGTATTACTAGTTACAGGGCGATTTCCGATATTACTAACATCTTTTAAGATTCACCAGAGCGAAAAATTTCACAACGATGTTCCGTCCCCGAACAAATTGCATCGACAAAATAAACGATGAAGTCATTTGAATTGAAACCAATCGTACAACTTTTTGTATTCGACACGGTGCATTAAGCGCACGCGCAAATCTAAATTCTAAAGCACTACCGGTGAATCTAAAAACACAGTTGATTATTACAAAATAACCATCTTAACAGCAATAATAGAAGGTAATAAAAATTATACAATTTGTAAGCGCAAACAGAATTATCGAAAAGTTTTACAATCTGGCGCAATGTTTTTACTACAAAAAAAGAAGCCTTTAGTTTTTGTTCAAGTTTTCTGTTTCTCGTCTTGCTTTGCCGTAATTTTCTTTATGCCAAGATTACAAATCGTGCTTAACAGTTTTTAGTAAATGATAATAAGTCTTACGAAAAGATTAAAGTCGAATAAGTTAAAGCGTTTTTAACAAATAATGGAGTAATTTCAGTTTAAAAATTGCGATTTGTGCATCTAGCTACAGGCAAAACTAGGTTTCAAATGGTTTCAAAGTGAAAACATTTGACAATAATTTAAAAAATCAAACAAATTAGAAACCAGTTAGAAACATTACGTAGTTAATTTTTCACGGTCGGTCGGCTTCATAAACGAAATATACCGTCATCAACAAGGGGAGAGGAGGCGTGATGCAGAAAGAATTAAATAGGGTTGATTTCAAGGATTTACTGCACTCTAGGTAAGTAAACATGGTAGTTTTTCATGTTAATAATATTAATTTGATTACGATGGAATAACATGCATTGATTCATAAAATTTTCGTTTAAGTTTTGCATGACCTTTATACGTACTATTTTTAAAGTATATAAAATATTTGCCGTATTTTATATTGAGTAGATAGGTACCGTATATATAATATAAATATACACATATACGTCCATAAGAAGGCCTCGGTGGCATTGACATTAGATTTGACCTTAACAATGACGTCTGCCAGTGAGGGGCATCAAAAGAGTATAGTATGACATAATGAGTTAAAGTCATAATTCGACCACAGACTAGGTGTCTAGTTTTAAATAAATGATTAATAGTGTTGCATGATCAGGTTCCAAATCTCAGTGTAGCAACATGTATGTGGCAATCAACCCTGAACTGTCAGTTCTTAACAACAAACCAGTGTGACGAAGTGAGTAGCAAAGTCTGATAGCTTTCTCTTTTAAAAGGACTAAAGATTCGGATGGAGACACAGAATATTGTATTGTTAAACTTAACATTACACGTTAACTTAGTCAACCCCATAGTTTACTTGGAACTTGTCTACAAAGCAATTGATAAAGATAAGATTTCCTAACGGAACACATATTTAAGGTTCAGCTTTTCGGAAGTGGAAAGAGTAAATTTCTGAATTTTACCACATTATATTCGGCTACAATCATGGTCCTTTACCATATTAGCATATTCCATGAAAATTAATAATGCATTATTTTCAATAAATCAAATCCAGCGTTAGTTGACTGGATAATTTTGTCAGCCCTTACGAAATATTTAATAGACATAACACTACAAAATCTGTTCACAATATGGTATCTTACAACGACATAGACCGTGAAATTTCTGCCACTTGCCGCCTTACCAAAGTATATACGAATGTCGGGAGACAGACATAAGGGAGGATTAGCTAGGGGTCGCTACTGAAGGGTCGCGTTCTTTCTCCCTTCAAATCGATTCAGTCTTATAAGTCTTCAACTTCGCGAAGCTTTAAGCTGTGTCAAATTTTCAATTAAACAGGTGTAAAAGACTTAAAATGTGTTTGTTCATTGTTTTAAAACTACCGAGGAAAATACATTTGATTATTCCCGTAGAAATTACCTAGACAGGAACTAATATAATATTAAACATAGTAAGTAACAAACCGTACCATAACTAACTTTGTTCACTGTCTCCATTTTATTGCAAAATAGGACCTAACAAAAACTGTTGTCATTTGCATGGTTTACTGTTTCCTTTTTGTATGTTGACCCTTTCATATTACTCTTTTTTTAAGGTTTGCATCACATCACAATCAATAGATTAATTGCACCTGTCGCAAGCTATTACAGCTAGTATTGACTGGTACTTGCGTCATGGGGACAACTAGAAACCATCGGTTTGTTTTTGCCACAAGTACCTACTGCCTGTATATTACAATATTGTAATGACAAAGTTACTAAACAACCAGCTAGCAGCCATAGTCTTGAAGCTCCGCAGATTTCGAAACAATGCCCAAAGATATATTGCACATCGATTCTATCTCGATCAGAGCGCCGAGGGCGAATGAACATTGCTAATGGTAACTTCCGTGTTTCTAAATACATTACTGCTTTCCCGGATCTTTCAATCAGTCAACCTATTATCAATATTTAACTATATAACTTGATAATTCATGCCTAGTCATGAATGTAAAATTATGTTCTTCAAAAATGCTGAAGGGATTGTTATTGGTTGCTGAAGTGCCTAGTATTCTTATATTGATAGGGGTCTATGTTTAAAAATACACCAGCTCAGAAGGAAGCGACACGAAAGAATCTGATTTTAGTGTTTCACAATCCTTAAATGGTGGTCAATAAGTAAAAAATTAAAATCGGTAACGATTTCTAATACAACATTAATACTTCAGATTAACCTCCAATTGGAATTGAATGATATTACAGTACTCGAGTGTCGATAAGTAGCGATAAAGGGCATTTACCTAGTGCAATATGTCAATATCATCTGATGTATAGGATTTATAAACTTTAGTATGTAGAGAATATGGTTCATAATCATTAGGATTGTAATTGCAATCCTGATGATACAGTTGAACATAATAATGTAATTATGAGTTATGAATAATAACGCCACACCCATTTAAATTAACTGATAGTAATGTAGTGTTTAAACAAAACATTTGATTGAACTTGTGTCTCCTGAACCTGTTTACCTCTGCAGTTGAACAGAAAAACAATGCTGCAATTCGTATTATGATAAAAAACTAACAAAAAAATGTAGGTCTGAGCTCTTTGATTAGGACTTTGTACCTACATGTTTAATTTCGCATAAAGGTGAATAAACTGTAGTTACTATCAGGTATTAACGTCAATTTAATGCTTCAAACCAGTACAAATATTAGGAAAAAAAGCATAACAACCGATCAAACCAATCCAGGTTTTTGCAACCTTTGTCGCGTGGATGGCAACCGCATTACTAAAATAACCTGGCTCTCAAAATTCTTGAGCACTTCAGTGCATTGACACGGCATTGGTTTTTCAATTAAGATCAACAAAGTCAATGTCGAAAAAAGTGGAAAAATCACATTAAAAGTTTTTGATCTTGCGCTGCTGTTACCTGGCAGATTTTAACGAGTTTTTATTATTTTGTAACTTCACAAGTACCTTATTTTTTAAACGCAGGTATCCAGACGTCAATTGACATTTTGTTTATAACTTAAAGACAATCACGTTTTCTCAAATAAGCCCCTAACGTATGCATAAAATTTCCCGAGGTAAGGTAAACATAAAGAAACACAAGATGACAAACATAAAACCAGCACTTATACGCTTATACGCAAACTTAATATCATACAACTAGCGCCACCTACCTGTGTACTGGTGAAACGGCGGCTGCCAGAGCGACTAAGAGTGCCTCCCCGCACGTTACTATCCGACAGTTCCACCTCAACGCCGCCGTCCGCAGCACGTCTGCGCGACAGCTCACACAGCTCTGCTATTGGTTGCACCTGGACATTAAAGAACCATATTTAAATTCGGTCATTTTATCAGGTACCTCTCAATCGACGGGTACCTTGAACGTGACTGTTTTCCGCTTAATCCTGTTTTATATGCACCTGTTTTTACTTTTAAAATAAAATGTTGGTTTTATAATACCTTTTATTTTAAAAGGCCTAAAATTTACAGCACCTGTCGCTCTTGACTTTGCTTTAAAAGCTATAATCATTATGTTTTCCAAGTATAAGGTACATCCAAAAGTAATCAGAACTAAAATGTTAAACTCTTATCCAATTAAATTAAGTGATAATGTTTTAGCCGGGAAATTTCATTTAAAGACGTAACAGCTTGAGCATTAGGTACCAAAGTCAATTGCGGCAAACATGTATTATTATTTACCTACAAAGATTCAAACAAATCTTACGAACAGACGTCATAACCATTATGTTAAATCGACTGAGCCACGATTGCCGGATATTTCTAGAATCATTAAATTTAATATCACTTCTTAAAAGAAAATACTAAAAGATCATGTCGTCAGGCTTTTATAAATACTAATATTTTACATTAATAAAATGTAATAAATAAATTATTGTAAGAGAGACCGTATTAACTAATTGTTAGAATTAATCGGCACATAAATCGGTAAATCTACTAAGATTTTTTATCAGAACTTTGTCCAAATATTCGAAAAGATAAGCAGTGAAAAATCTAAAAACTGAGTGAAATTAGCTTCATTAGTTTTATAATAGTAGATAAGATCATAAGACGTATATTATATTAAACTAATCAACCTCCAACGAAATATACATACGCCATAAAACAATAATATTATACGGTTCAAAAAAGAAAGCAACTCCACGACTGTTAACAAAACCAATGACAGTTTTATTGATGAATGGCTTGAATTAAGTCGCTGATACTGTTGGCCGTGTCACAAGACACCGCTAAATCAAAATACAGTTACAAGAAACACACGAATAGATATTACAGATGGTACCGTCGCAATGGGTAATTGAACTGGCTTTATCGTTCAGAAAAAGTAAACGTGAAAATTTCAGAACGAGCTAAGAGGTTTTTTAAAGAGGTTCATTGATTTAAGAGTTCATTTAGTTTAATAATAAATCAAACGTCTATCATTCCCGTGTTTTTATGTTACGTTAAGAAGTTTGTGCGATTTTCAATACATACATGTAATTGAACTTTGTCATTGATGTTTATAATATCAAGTGCTAGGCATTTACCAATTACATCACTGAAAGCTAGTCAAAAATTCTAAAGTCAAATTTTTAAAATCCATCTCTAAAATATTAACTGCAGTTTGTATTATAAAGCAAAATGGCGAATACGGACCTACTTTGACCCAGTTCTATAGAGGCAGGTAATCGCAGAGTTGCTGCAGTCAATTTTGTTCGAGTACACAAATTGGATGTACCTACAGTGTGGCACAAAATATTCCTTCCACAAATAGTAAACTTTACTATGAGATAAATTATAAATTACTTTGGAACTTTTACCATAAAATCCACACTTTTTTGATATCCCTCCATAGTCAAAATGCAATTTTTAACTATTCAAAACTAAAAACAACAAGTTAAATATTTAACCCAATACCGCTGAAAAAAACCTCATGCTTAATATGCCTGACATTTACTTGTAGAACGGTAAATAAGGACAACAAAATATAAAAAATACTCACTTTAATGGTAACATAATCTTGACTTCCTTTAATAAGGTCAATGACATCTTCTCTACTCTTTTCTTCCACATTAACTCCGTTCACTTCCAGAAGTCTATCACCCGGAAGCAAACCAGTTTCACTAGCTCCAGGATATGACCCAGGTTCAGCAAGAATCACAGCCTTGTAGGTTAATTTGCTACTCATAATAGTGTTACCATTACATTTATTATCACCATTTAAGAGGCCATTTTCCACATGAGAGTCCTTATTATCGCCAATAAACACCCTTTCTTGAACCATAGCACGACGAAGACTAAATCCAAAATCATTTCTTGGAGCTTTCTGTCTTTGGATCGTTAAAATCCGTGGCTTTGGCAGTTGCAACGGACTTAAAGTAGGTAGAGGCAAATACACATCATCAAATGTGCTAGTTCTAGACCATCTATGGAAACCCTGGGATTCACCAACAGGTGAGGTAGAAAATGGAGGTGTAGCAAACGAAGAATTCGTAGTAGTATCCGTCAAGGAATCTGCACTTGGAGAAGTAGAAGTAACGCCAAGATAACTGTTTCCATTAGTTTTTGGAGCCTCATCCACATCTTGAGTAGTAATAGCCGGGTTGGAATTGTTTTTGTAATTTTTGTACTGAGTCTCTACGGGACTATGAATCACTTTTTTGGTGAAGTTTTGTATATGTTGCATATCATCGCTTGACGATGTACTCTTAGACGGTGGGATGCCATAAGAAATAACTTCATTCTGTTGCGTATTTCTTGCGAGTTGATTTTGATCTTGGCCATTAACGTAATCAACTGTATCAGAATTTGGAACGGTGCTTTCTTGTGAATTAGAACTAGTATTGCTTAAACGTGGACCTTTAAGGATTCCCCGTTTAGGCGGTCTCGGTGGTATCGGAGGTAGATTTGGTGCTTGTCGAGGACTACTATTGATATTATTTGGATTATTTAAAGAGTTCAACGATGTTTCTGAACTGTCAGACTGCAATATTCCATCTTTTTTACTCCAACTATGCGTGGTGGGGTATCCAGGAGAAAGATGATTATTTTCGTCACTAAGATTCGAGTTAGATCCGGAAGTGCTTATAAGCGGATAATTGGAATAGTTAGAATCTTGCTCAAGATGGGCAAACAATGAAGCGGTGTAGTCAGCTGTGATGCCGGAGGGAAGTTTTTCCTTTTCTTTACGTCTGCCTCGCAGTTTTAGAGACCGTCGAACCTGGAAAAAATAAAAAAGTGCTCGGTTTATCGTTATAACATAATGCACTCAGTACACAAAATATTCTTATATTTTATTACAACTAAGTGTAAAATGTAGTAACATCTGTAGTACTGAATTAAATAATCATCCCATATAAAGGTATTCTCGACACAGTATTTTAAATTGTCCCATTAATAACCAAAACAAAATATTAAACGACATCAAGGTCAATTAAACTCTCGATTTCTGACGTTGAGACAAATAACAGTAGTAGAAACGGCGATAAAACCAGTCAGGCTCACGATGCAAAAAAGCCGCATTCTAAGTGATGACTGGACAGACTGAGTCGACTAATGAAAGTGTAGCCGCCAACAGGAAGGATTGACGCTCAAGACCAACTGCAGGTGAACCGATAATAATAACAACCGGTGAACAAAACAACATCGATGAAAAAAACGTAACCAACAGAATTTAATCTAAACTAAACCATAAAGCATAGTAAAATTGAAAGTAATATTACTAATTTGGTATGGTAAGACTTTAATGATAGTTTGACGGATTCGATATTATATCGACTAAAGTCGATCGTTTGCGCTTGGCCTTACTTGGATCCAGATTTGGCTGTGGCGCTAAAGCAATTTAAGTGTTAATTGGAGATGTAAAGGTTGCGCGGCGAGTTTTTCGAGTGTCGACGTAATTGATTGCTTTAAGACTACTTTTATTTTTATCCACGTAATTACTGGTCGCATACCTACTTACTTATAACAAATTGGCAATTCTACTCGTAATGGTCTTTATTTTTTGTTACTTTTATAAATAGAATTAAAATTAATGTCATGTAATGATTAGGAAGTTATGAGAGTGCAATTCTGTTTACATCCTTCAATGGTAAACATTCTGTTACAATAACAGTTTAACGATGCATGACAGGTTCATTACGCACCTTGTTCGGTAAGCAATTTGTAACGATTATATGAATTTTTAGCATCCATGGCTCACATAAAAATGTTTAAAAGTGATAGTGAAAGGAATACAGTTGTACAATCTAAAGAACGGTAGCAAAAACTATGTAGTTAGTTTTCCATTGTGATGGACATTTACAAAGGGTATAATGAAGTTTAAGATCGAGAGTAAGGGAAATAGAAAACTAAGGGATCAACCAAACTATAATAGACAAAATATACTACAGAACATCTGTCCGGTCTTCTAGTGCGGTATAAAATAATAATAGCAAAAAAGAACCGTTACAAAATAAAAATGAGTTACCAAAGCGCGAAGAGCGAGTCCAATAACCTTAAGACCATCGTAAGATTCCGTTTTCCACAACACTTCCATTATTAATTAAGAGGTTGTCAGCGGTAGACTAATTAAAACCCAATATAGAACGTTACTCTATGAATAATTGTTTTCTAATGAGAAACATTATCATAGGTCACCTCGATGTTAAACTGTTTACAAAAACATTAAACAACAAACACGCTCATCATAAACAAACATGGTGGACACTCGCATTGTCAGTACATTTGTTAGTTGAATTGTTGTTATTAATAAATTATCATTACCGTGCTATTACAGCGATAACTATAATTATGTGGGTAGTGAGGTGAGCAGTAAAACGACAATAATTACGAGAATATTTGGTAAAATTGATTGAATAACTAAAGTGGATACAGCAAGTTTCAATGACGGGCAACGAAAACAAATAGCTACCCTGGGCTCACTGAAAGAGAGTCCATATCTTATAACTATCTTGTGGTACGTCTATACAAAAGCTGATACTGTTATGTTAGCTGCAAGAATACTATAGAATAGACCAAAAGCAAAAATGCCGTTATAATAACATTACATTAAGAACAATTTTACTCGGGGCCTATCCAAGTATACATGTCCACGAACAAATGAGCACTCGCATCCGGCGTTTCTAAATTGCAATTCGACACTCTAAAGTACCTACTCTAAACAATTAGAACAGAGGAAGTGTTGGTACCAGCAGTTAGTGGTGTTCATTGGGACACGCACATAGATAATTGTAGATTTAAATTAAATGCCTTTATGTTGCTCATATGTATACAGATATCCTAGAGCCCTTGACTAATAAAAAAAACGATAAATAATTACGTAAAGGGGAAATTCTTTTCGTGTTCGGTAATTCTTCAAAAGTTTATTAAGTGACCTAGCGTGCGAGGTTAAACTCACGCAATTCGTATTGATCTAGTAAACTAGGGCGTTACTGTGAGTCTTATAGTGAGTCCATTGAAGTGTCTGCAGACCGAATTGGGATTGGTCATAACATACGATGCTATCCATCAACTCATTCTGATAGAGCATGTCAGCAAAGAGATATAAGCGAGAACCAATGATACAGTACCAATATAACTCGTTAGAATTACTCATAAAAGCGCTTTGTAGGAGGTGAGAAAACCAAAACTCACAAATGGAAGAAACAGATTTAAAACATTATAAGATTAGTTAGTAATTTTATCTGCGCATAATGATGATTGACTTTGTAATAGGACGATTAAAAATCGATTACAGAAGATAAGATAACGTATCGGTAACAATAAATACTAATGAAGCTTATTAATTTTATCAGTCGTCTAACATTATACGTGATACGATTTACAATACCGCTTCTTATGACGTTTCTGCCGAACATGTCCTATGCTGCCGTACTATTTAAGAATTTGTATTAAGGAAGAAGAAGAATTTATGTAAGAAGAAGAAGAACTAGTGTGTTTAGTCTAATACATATCTTAAATAGCGACTATTTCACTTTGATCTATAAGATTATAACGCAGCCAGCTTAAACTATCATTTGTTGTTAGAAATTTATCAGTGAGTGAGTTCAGACAAATTATGAGTGAGAGTAGACGCAAAATTTAATAACGCAGTAAAGCGTATTTTCTTGATCCGAAAATAAAATACTTATAAAAAAAAACAACAAATTACTCCAATGGCCTTCCAGCTACAAAAGAGCCATCCTAAACAAATGCCAGTAAGCGTGTTCCTCCGACAGAATAAACTGCACGTCAAGCCGAGCTGAATGCCAAGCGATGGTATTCCGATTCACGGGTACTTTTTGACCTATTGCGATTGCGACAGTGCACAAAACCCACTAAGTGAAGAGATTGTTAGATACCACACATGGTTGTGATAAAATCTATGGAAACATTGGTATTTCGTGAGCGCCATTACGAATTCTTTGGCAATGACATTAAGTAGAAGTAAAGTTGACGTAAATGTTGTTTTATTACACGTTTCAAATGGGATGTTCTTTGAATTGAAAAGATTTTACTTCTATTTATGAAATAAGGAAACCTACTGTTTCCCAGACAAGTAAAGTAAAATTAAATTTTCTCATGATATTGATGATATCTAGTTAAATCATAAGAAGTTCTTACACATCATAATGATGACAAAGATCGGCAATGACATTTTACAAATCGCTCTTGAATATATTAACTGAAACTTGAATAACGCGGTGCGCTTACGAGTAAGTAGTTCTCATAGGTTGACGGACACAAATTGATACCGAGTAACTTGACTTGATCAAACATGTTGTGAGGAAATCTGAGTGTTGCAAATTGTGTTTATTATAGGTACCTGCAACAAGATGCAGTAATATTTTGGTAAGCGTCATTTAAGCGCATTTTGTTAAATAACGAAAACATGTAGGTACATGTGTGAGTATCCACAAAAATACTTTTTATATCCGTAATTTTCGGCTTTCATTGATAGATCAAGCATTGTCAAAATTGCAATTATGTTTTTTACTGAGGGGCATATTTTCCTTATTAAAACTCCCGCGTTAATGCAGAATAATTAAGGCTTAAAGCAAAACTATTATAAAGCTCAGTAATATCGCATAGAAATCAAGGTCTTTATAACCCGCATACTTATTAATCCAACCGACAAACCAAAGGACCACATGCATTTGCGGCTTCTAGATTAATTGAGGCCAACTATGCAGTCCGATCGCAAATGAATTCGACCCTAAGATTGCTTAGGAAAAATCTGTTTCACAGTATGGTGAACTCGTAGAAAAAACCGGTTCTCATTACGATGGTATTAAATGACAAGAGACAATTAAAAAAGTAAAAACCACAAACTTGTGGCTATTAATAGTTTCAGAGGTATCTGAGATACTCCATTTCATTTTTATTATTTTTAATTAACAAATCTCGTACTGTTTTACCATTTCAAAAGGTTGGAAAGACATTGATGCAAACTAAATTTCAAGGACAAATCAACAGGAATCGATAATAGAGCGATTTGACCGAAGACTTTTAGAACACAAGTAAAACAATTGAAGCTTCATTTCACTAGCATTTCAACGCAAATACAATTGTGGTCTTCAATTAAACAAATTGAAAACACAATTTGCACTTCGTTTCTAACTTAGAAATTCTACGATATATCTGAGACTGAATACAAATTGAGAGATTGTATCGTATGTCGGTCGTGAGCTGTGATTTTCTACGACTGCTGCACCATGCA
>LGAG01000452.1:857939-875261 GCA_001278395.1 Lerema accius | reverse complement strand
AAAAATTACATATCTCATTACTACCACACTATCGGCGCGAAAGATATGCACGTAAGATATACCTACTTAAACCAAACAACAGCTTTCTAGTGCCAATACTAAGGGTTCGTAAACTAGGCCCAGAGGGGGGGGAGGACAAAAATTTATCTTCTTCCTAACTGTCTCCTAAATCTTAAAAGAGATTGAATCGCTGTAAAAACCTTATCCTGTGTTATTTCATGACACGTGAGAAAAATACCGTAGTTAGATTACATCGATAATTCACATTTGTGACTTGAACGATATAACAAAAGATTCAATAGAGATATACAGATAATACGAGAAGCGATCAAGTATAAAAACGTGGTAATTACTTACGCAAGCGCCACAAGATATCGCAACAAGTGTAAGTGTCAAAGGAGTTATATAAGTGTTTAGCACACAATGAGGCTTAAGCGACAGAAAATGCAGAACAGAGGCGTGGAAAAGAATATAGAATCTATAGATTTTGCACGATAAATAAAGATATATGTAGCAGTATTTATGGTCTCTGAGCTGATCTGGGAGGGACTGAAGGAAATGGCAAAACTATAGTGTTGAGAGTTTACTCCATACAGTGCGCATTAAAAATCTCAATCAGGTTTTAACTTTCACATATAAATCGTAAAGAGCTACTAAGATTACGATTTAATAACTAAGCTTTTTCTGCCTTTTAGAACTATTAGGAAGTAGTAACCCGCTACGAAAGAAATTTTATGTTTCACAACTTTTCTCGCCAGTCTGAACACAAGAACGAATATTATTCTACATTTTGCAAGAGAAAATTGAGTATACAAGCGAGACTCGAAAACATGATCAAACTGATTTACATTCTGTAGTTATTTATGGCGTAGGACTTCGTATCGTAGGTTTTCCAAGTATGGAAGATAGGGGTGAGAAACTTTTTTCTATTGTTCCGAAGTAGGGAATAGCCGTAAACGCCCCTACGTAGTAGGTCAGGTCAGATCATAAAAGCCTTTGTTTACGTAACAATACTCCGATTTTCTAGCTATGATTCAAGAGTTATGCATCGCTGAACATTTATTTACTGCAATATAGCCTTTTTTTCTTTCATATTTAGAAGAAATTAAAAAAAAAGAAAATGGTTGAAAAGAAGAAATCGTTACATAGGGTTAAGGCAGACTGTTGTTTTGTACTTCTGATATTATGTATAAGTATACAGTGTTCTGTGGAGTACGAATAATAAATTGTTTATCCATCAATAAGGTGTAAAAACACTGAGCAAACATGCCCATGTATAAAAATTTAAACGTTACTGATCTATCGCTATTATCCTAGCGGCTCTACACATGGCTATTGCTCAATAACTATTTGCGTAATTTACGTTTTTAACTGGGAATAGGAAACACCAACCTCGATCTAGTGCCATAAATAATTAGCTTAGAGGTGACGAGACCATGCGTGACCCATAATCTATTGTGTTTATAAAATGTCCACTACAATTTTTGTACTGCCTACGAATTTTAATTTAAAACAAAAAGTGACAAGTGTGTAAGTTTTTCTTTTTATAACTTAATTCAGGGGCTTTCCTCAACAGTCTCAGCACCCGCAGAAGAGAGTTAATATTTTTTTCCCAATACCAAGGCTCTGGAGAGTATTGATGAACAAACACCATACAATTAAATTGCAACATTGACACATTAAGTCCCCCACTTGCCCAAAGCTGTTAACTTCATCTATTAATAAGTGACATACGATGCCAGTAAAAAGCACTCGTAAGTCATTGCGGACGACCTGTATCCATGCTAAGTGATAAAACGAGTTAACTTTAATTAACGTCTGAGGGCTCGAAGAGTAACGGCTTCTGGCTAATTTATTTGAGCACTTGGATCCTTTAGTCGACAGATCATCGGTCAACTTTACGCCATGTCGGAAGCCTTTGAGAGCACAAATTCTTTCGAGCTTCTGTTATTTACCACATATCCGCTATAAAGCAACATGTGAAGTAAGCTGAAACCTATAAGTTTCCTACAAGTCTCCTTAATTATCAAGAAACGAGAGAACTTTGTCCTTCAACGGGCCGCTAATGGGTTGAAACCAAGTAACATAAGTTACAAAGTAGCTCTTTAGAGAGTAGCCAAAACAAATTACCCTGTAACAAATCGCATTTGTTACAGGGCAATACGTTATTCACGAGTGTCCGTCAGTCAGTCCATCACCGCTCACAATAGCACCGTTACTAGTTGGAAAGATACCGACATCAGAACTAACTGTCCGTACAACCCTCACATTCTAATATATGAAGTAACCATCTCCAAGGTTTATTACGGACATGAAGCTTTGTGACTATGAATAGAAGAAACCTCGTGTGCGAATTCAAAGAACTGATCGGAAAATAACTCGAAGTTAATTTCTTTTTATTTACTGTGAACCGTCAAGTAATACTTAGAAAAGCATCACGCTTTATTGGCAAGGTAGAAAATCATATTTATGGTTTCTTGACACCTGCTTTGTTTTTCTGACGAAATGACATGATGTTTTGTGACATAGTCCAGCTAGAATAGGTAATTGTTGTGATACGTTCAGCATTTGAACATCTGAAGAACGAAGTTAAAGACTAGAAACATAAACTAATCCACTTTGCAGAAGATAGTTGGTCATCCTGTCCGCATCACAATGCGTCTGGCATTAATGTCACCGTATTATTCACAACTGACGCGAATGTAAATTTGTTCCGAGTTATTGTGCAACAGTTGTGAATGTGGAACAATCGTAACATGTCTCCTTACGGCGCAGCGTCCTTTGGGAAGATACAATTTCCGGAAGAAATCTCATCGGGCTTTAATGAAAATCACGATTTCTATTCCGCGTCGTGTTAAATAACGTTTTGCTGTATACAAAACCTTGCATAACATTAATCATCTTAATTATACAGGGGTTTTCATCACCTTACTGCTCATAAGCAAATTTTTAATTATTTGCAGACGAATCGTACCTGCCTACATCTTCTATATTTTTGATGTTTACCGTGTAACCTAGGTCTTTATCTTTCTTTTCGTCTATGCTAAGCAAAAGGACTTTTAATTATACCGCAACCTTAAATTAGATACTTATTTCATAGTTTTTCTTTAAACCTCCAGGTATGGGTAACCATGACGCAATAGCCGATAAGCCTCGGCCGCTAGGGGGAATTGGCGCGTGTTCAAAATGCCCGGCGGTACACACAGGTATTCATTCGGCGTACTTACTGCAAGGGATTTTGGCATGGTCCGAGTTTACATTCATAGCAGTTATGGGAACAAGGTAGGCCAGAATGACGTTAATAGCCTGATTGACTGTGACTAACACAGGCACTCAAACTGCATCACGCACAACGCACGTTTATCTAACGGGATATTTAGTTATGTATTAAGCTATTGATAACAAATTGTAACTTTCAACATTGCGAATTAATAAACTAACTTCGTCATGGCTAAGCATTTAATTATCCCGTCCCATATTTACATCAAACTGTATTTAATGTACAATACCCATACTATGGGGCCACAGTTCACACGTTCCTAGAGTTTTAATTACAAGTTGTACTTTACTCGTAAAGATGTCAGCGGAAACGTGTCTGGTATAACAATCGGTAGTATTTCGGTCAGCTGATGGGTGGGACGAGACGAATAATGTTGCGCCTTAGGACTATAATGCAGACCGACAGACGCCGACGCGCGCACTTGATGACACAGGGCCTAATAGCTACGACTCTTGCGTTGATAATGAAGTTTGTACGTGATAAGGCCTGTGTAAAGCGATTCCTTGTAAACAGGATAATCACATTGTAACATAATTTCCTTTATCCTGTTCTACTTTTTACCTTTTTCTTCTATACATATACAAAACCCTTATTAAAAACCAAGAAAAATAATGCCCGAAAGATTGAAGGTTACGAATCTGTTGATAGAAAGTCTGGCACCAATTAGCACTTTTCTAATTTAATTTTTTCATACTTTTCCGTAACGTATCTAATGACTACGCCACGGCATAAGTGAAATCAAAATATAAAATACTATTTAAAGCAAAATTTGTTATTCGTTCCCATTGTACAGATGAGTCACATATTTGACCTCTATATTTACACGACCGTTCTCTTTAAATGTCCTAATTGACTGACCCAGACATTCGCACGTAAAGTCAACAACCACATAACAAATGGAGTTCCCTTTAATTTAATTAGTCCTAAAAACACCCCCAAATCGAAAGCTTCACCCTATCTGCTGACCTCTTTGTTATTTTTAACGCAATCGAATCATAAATTATTGGATAAATACTTAGAGCAAATACTTAAGAAAGGCACAGGAAAAATACTGCATATTACTTCAATATCGATTTGTTATCAATTAGTCTTCGAAGAAGGAATAGGGAAGGAAGTAGTTTCACAGATACGTGTTGTAACGACTTTGAAAACGTGACATAAATGAAAGTCACTAACTTCCGAGCGGAAACTACAAATAATTAAAAGCATAATAATATAAAGTAGATGTATTGAAAATAAAAATAAATTAACGATAATAGGCCATCATCATGTTGCCAGTAAAACATGTCAGAAGGAGTCAAGAAATTACAAGGATTTCTAATTTTTTAACAAATTCGTTTTTGTTTGGTTGGCTGTTTTTAAATTTTTTTGTAAGTTCAATTTTATACTATTCTATTTTATACTATGCAAGTGAGGAGAATGTTTACAAGTTACTCGAAGTTAAATCTTGATCTTCCGCATACTTGCCGAAGGTCGTCGCCGAATTAGGTACCTACTGTCAAAACTAAGCTGTGACCAGTAGTAAAAGGAGTTTTATAAATATTTTGCAAATATGAAATAATAGCTCTCCACTAATCCACACAGGAGCAACGTGGTAAATTATGGCCTCGTTAAGCCACTAATCGCCCACTACTGAGCACAGGTCTCTCCTCCTAAACGAGAGCGAGGACTATTCTCCACTACGCTGCTCCAGTACGGATTGGCAAAGGGCCATCCCAATTGTCCGATATTTTTATGGCGTCCGAATTTCGTCTTATCGGGCCCTGTAAACCACGGAGCGCTCATGAAGTTTTACCACTAGCAGTCACTTACAAACACTATCCGCCCAAATTACAATTGCTTAACTTCATCGATAACTTAGGATCGATACAAGCCATCGAGTATGAGCGCTTCACGTGGTTCACTATGAGTATGCGATCGCTAAATAAACTATGTAATTCACAAAGTTCTATAGTCGTTTCTCAAATCATTTATGATAGGCTTATTGTTTTAATGTACAAGATTTCTATATTTATCTAGACCGTTATCTGGAAAGTATTTAGTGGAGTTAGTGGGCGTATTCCAACATGAATCATTTTAAAATTAGAACTGGTGTTCGTTTATCTACACGGATGATGATAGAATGCTGTTTTTTGTTAATCTTCTTGAATGTTTATGGACTGTATTTGTTACCACCATGAAAACCGGAGATGGACAATTGACACATTGATGTATGATACCGAAGATAAAGATAACGATTTTAATCACAAAGCCATTGGTTCTGAATAGAGGAGGAACAAATTACTAATATGGAGCAGTTCCTAGAAGGCAAAGGCACACTTGTCAAAACAGAAATACCGTACAAGATTTGTATAGAAACCATCATCGTAAAACTCAACAACAGAATAATATTCGGATGTCATATAAACAGTTAGGACTACGAGGTGCCAGCACCGTACGTAAAGCTTGACCGTTAATCACACGTGACGGTATTTACTTATTACTTACGCTTCTATTTATAATTCTTAAGCCGGACACAAACAATGCATGGCGAGCATCATACATTCACGAGTGGTTACCGAGAACTCATCGATTCATAAACGACTAGCGCCACATCGAGAAAGGTCATGTATGAAAGAATGTAAGTGAGAAGGAAATTGTCTTTACTTCTGACAAAATTTGTTAACCAGTCCATCTTCATGTCATCTAGGTGTCATAAGTCAAGTTACGTTGTTACTTATTTTTACTTTAGATACTAAGTTATCAATAGTAAGTCGATCGGTATTGTTAAACATTATACACGTCAAAGCACCTACTGCGTGCAAGATGCAATATACATACATACTTTCATTCTTTTTCAACGTATGAATACGGAAATGCATCACTCTGGTAATTACATGCTCAGTAGGTCCTTGTTTCGTTACCCACATAACCACAGAACAAACATAATCCTAGCATAAGGGCGCGGTTTCATTATTATGCACTTGATCACAATTTGGCTTAGTTTGATATTAATACTCATTGCGTGTTTGTTTGTATGGAATAACATCTGCCACAACCCATGCAAACTATTTTTATAAATAGACGTTTAATAGTTTTAAAATCTGTAAGTTCCTAACACCTCTCGTCTTACTACACTATTTCACTTTTATTATCACTAAAATTTAAGTACGAAATAGGACCCACATAAAGCTGCGTAACAATAAGGTTATACTACATGGTAAGAACGTCCTTGGATCGATTATATGAATGCAGTAAAATAACGATACACCCAAAGGTGGGCGAAAAGGTGCATTTACAGCCGTGGATTGATTTGACATTTCAAACGAGTGGAGCAGTGAGAAAATAGGCTCAAAAAGACTGTCAAACGAACTATGTAACAAGAATGCAATGCGATTTGTCCACGATATCCACCGCGATGCAACTGCACCTTAATGTACAGAAAAAGTACGTACGGCAAAATCTCGCATGACATACAGAAACACGACAACCTATTTGCCTTTGACGCAAAGCTAAGCAAAGACTCTGCAGGATAAATTATTCTGTAGGAAGCAAAACTTGTTACTAACTCCATGACGAGATTGTACTTTCATCGTTCCATAGACATCTTGCTACATGAAAGCCAAATGACAGCTATCCATTCGAATCATATAGTCGAATCAAAATAAATCAAACGCTGGCCAATTGCTCAACCTACTTCCCTTCAGCTTGGTCGTGACATTACACCACGTGTGGATCATCATCTTACATGTCATTTAATAGCTTAGACTGCAGTCATTAAGCGCGCGTGCCTATTAAAGCCTGTAAATCTACTTAATCAACATTATCACACAATAAGTCCACGTCGTCGGCGCGGTATTGACTATGAGAAAAATGTTACTATACCATTGTGTCTTGTGCCTGACACTGATATAGATCACAATGGGGCTGTAGAGGCTGATTCGTTACAGTTATAGATTTAATAAGGCATACTTACGAGAGATTAATTTGCATACAATTTGACTGATTCATTTGAGTCATTTGTAACTCGATATTGCTCTAGTATAAATTGCTATAGGCCCTAATTAGTTGCCCTTATGTAATGGCACTACTTTAGTAAGATGGTACTGTATGTATAATGTCAATAACCGGATTGGGATAAATAACATCAGCAAACCATTATTATTTTTGACATCGACCAGTGATTGGCTACTTGTTACAATGACATGACTTCCGAATTCCGTTGTACGTTCTTGACCTCATTTAAAGTACAAATGTATATGTCGTTAGCCCCAATTGCCTTGCGAGTACACTTGGGATTGGTGTAAAAAAAAAACATACATTCAGTAACATACGTTCAAGCTAACGGTCAAAGTAATTCCGCCTTAATTATTCAGACAGCTGAAAGTAGGTGTACTTAACACGACTCAAAACGTTACGTTACGATTCAAAACTTACTGAAAACAACGCCTTTTACTCACTATTACCTCTATTATCCAACTCTATTATGACATTTATGTCAACTCGTCCTACCATTGTGGGAGACAAAAAACGAGTTGCAGTTAATGATGTCACGACACACGTCGCGCGTACAAAACGGCACGCGCTGCGCTCGGTGCGACAATACTGCGGAATGCGGTATGACAACCACAATTGCTTTCGAGATAAAATCTTAGTACAAACGTGATGAAAAATTTCTTGAACAATTTATTAGAAAAGGATTAGAGAGGCTTAAATACATTGCTTCAATGACAAGGATCAGCGCAGTGTTGAACGCGTATGCAAGGTAAGGGAAAAAATAAGTAGTATTATGTACGAGTATAGATACAAAGAAAAAGACATTGACAACTTAGTATACTCAGAAGAACTACACAAAGGAAACGATTTCAAACCATTCAGCAAAAACGGCTAAACGTAGAGCACAGACGTGCTCAAAGAAAGGTGCTACAGAGCAACGGATGGAGCGAAGCCAATGCCAGGGGTCGCTAACAAGCTTCCTGACTCGTTCCCATTCCGTTAACTTGGCAGCCACTCAAATCGCAATCCTATTAAGTGGGCACTTGAATTCAAATTGGCGCATACTCTTTCCATCATTATGGAGTAGGAGATGTACCTAACACAAGAGCAACAATTCGATTCGCACGCACGTCTACTATGAATACGCAACTGGGTTCAATCACCTGATTGCGTAATCGAGACGAGGCTTGAGCGAAGCTTTTTCATCATGATGATATTAACTGAAGTACCTATCTAGCGCAATGTCAGATGTGATACAACTAACAAAAACAGCATCGGTTTAAAAGTTAATCGAATCACACCGGAAACGGACTCAATCAATTGTACTGAAGAGTAGACGACACAAAGCACCAAACCCCTTCTGTTGTAAGTCTATGGGTTATCATCCAGTTAAATCCCGAGAGCAATTATGCTTGATACTTGTAGAATTAAATATGAACCAGTGTAAAATAATTCACCTGCAGTGACGGTGCAGTGTGTGTTGTCTACATCTGTATTGTGTAATATTGCCGGCATTACAACGGTTACACAAAAAAATCATGCTAAACTCCTTCATGATCTAAAACTGTCCAGTCATTACCATACATGGTATTGCCCCACAACTCCATGAACGCAATAATGGTACCAACAACGCAATATAAGCTCTCGTGAATAACTTGCCACTGAAATTGTTTCACCGTTACGGGTGTTGAAACAATCGAACTTTTGATTGCTGTTCGTTTCATTGTTCGTAACACTGCCAAATTGGGCCTCTTAGTCAACCATTTACAAGCATGTTCTTTGTTGAAATTTTGTCCTTCCAAATTGTATTAATAATGTTATGAATTCTGACGTGAATTACATTGTAACATGATCGACGGACATTCGAAGTTGACATAGGTACAATCAAACTCCAAAGATCATTAGCGTCATAAATTGGCATGCTGGGATATCTACGAGTAACAGATCGGGTGGTACAGAACTATGCTTGTCAATTAGCCGACATAATCTGAAATTCGGAGGGCAATATCCTCTAATCATAGCAAAAACAACTTTTCTATAAATATACATTATTTTCATCAGATATTAACTATCTACCCAACTCCATACTTCCTACAACTGCTCTGCATCCTAGAGCATCCAAGCGTATCGAAGTTTCCAGCAAAACGCTATAGAATTTTAAATGATGCAGCGAGTGTATCACCTAGTTTACGTTAAAGGAGATCGACAATCTAAATTACTTTTTAATTATTGTTTCGAACAATGCACGTTGTTTTCCATATATACGTAAGTTTCTAAGCATGGTCCTTCGAGCCGGAGTAAAAAGACGTTATAACTAAAGCGTTATAAAGTACGCTGATTAAAACTAAAGTAACTAAACTAGCAATCGTTATAAAACGAAATTCTTGGGAATATAATTCAATAAAATGTAATTAAACTGAAACGAGTATTTTAATTATCAAGATTTGAATATTATATGATTTATTACTTCGTGAGAACGCAAGATAATGGCTATTGAAAGAGCGAGTGATAGACGGAGTTAGAGTAGTAGTCAGGAAAACTATAACAACAATATGTCGGTACATTATTAAACTTTAAAGCTTATTATATCAGTCAAACAGAATTTACATACATAGCGCAATGGTTACTATGCCAGACCATCATTCAATGGGTCCAGGCTTTGAATCCCATCGAGGCGGGAATTTGAATGTTGAATTTCACTTTTTGCTCTCGGCCTGGGGGTGTCCTTTATTATTTGTATTTTATTGTCCAACAAAGGTAATTTTAGTGCTGGACTGTGTGGACTGTGTAGCGTTATTATTTCGCCACACGGATACTTAAATCAAAATGACCTTAAATTTAAAAAATAATAATCCATGGCGATTAATTAACATGACAACTATGTTACAGCGCCGTTAAGTTAGGTAGGTACTATACATAGCTATATTAACTACAATGCAATATTAATTAACTATCACAAAGGTTAACCGTTAAATACGATTAGTTACCATGTAATTTATCGCTCCTTGCAAAATGTAATTTACGCGTCGGTACACGGAGTGTAAAATGAAAGGTGGTAAGTACTCATAAACCGATAATAAAGTTTATGAAACTAGTTTTATTATTATGAACTTTATCAAGTTAACATTTATGACTTATAGTCAAAAGATACCTGCCTCGTGAGATCTTGGATGAAATTGAATGTTATGAGCATTTTAAAGGAAACGCCCGGATTTTTTTCAAATTCTGAATTTAGATTGACTATAGGGGAAAGCGGGTAAGTTGTGGCGGGCGCGGGCGGTGCAAACATTTTCATTATTATAAAGACTTACCCCTGGCTCTTTCAACCCCGCTCTCCCCACAGTCAATTCATAATCTGAAAAATTCCGGACGGCTGACTAAAGCAAGAGGATGGCAGCAATTTACTTGAGCAGATAAATTATTTTATTCGTCAATACGAAATATAGCATGCTTTGCATTCGGTTATGAACCGGGCGACTTTTTTCCCGAACACATCCACATCATATTTTATAATATAGATAGTATTTTTATCACCGCAGCTGTGCCGATTTGTGCGCTTGTGATATCAGTGCAGTCTTCCTTGAATGGGAACGGGATTGTGGAATTTACGTTACTATAGATAATCCGAAACAACTTCCAAGCACGCCGCGCCGCAGCCGTGTATCACCTTTCATTAAATTATAGAGGTAAATTTATAAAGATGCTAGCGCACGCGTGTTTATTTAATGGATGTTTTTAAATAGGGCTGTCGATTGGACGATATTTTGATTTTCTTTTAATTGTCAAAATACATAGATTTTTAGTGTTTATTTTTTAAGAAATGTAAAACATTTTGTTAAAACAATATCAACGTCGCCATTACAAAAAGATAATTTAGAATCAATCAAATCGATTAATAAAATCGAAGAAAAAAGTAGTCACCGAGGCACCTAAATTTCATTGCGTCAGCTAGAACTTAAGCATAAGGTACTGGTACAATATTATCACGAGCGAACTCCACCACGCGTCTCCAGTGCGGATTAGTAAGTTCGGTGGCAGTAGTACAATACGAGTAAGTATACGCACAGGCGGCCCTACAGTGACCCGTTAGATATCTGCGTTCCGCGCATCCGGACGGATGTAGCGCCGCGGTCATTGTACCCGCGGCGTGTGCGGGAAATTCGTGTGTTTTGGATGGTTACGTTGATTCAATGATAACAGAACGATAGCAATCTAGCTTGCAAGGTTTTATTACATTGTTTAGGTTTCTCTTATTGATTAACCTCGGTTGCCCTGTGGTCCAAATTCAGTATCTCTCTCTGTTCCATAAATAGAAGTACCCTTTAAATCTTTTTAATTTGAAACGGGTTGAAGTCTGTTTGTGAAATTGGATAAGCCGTATGTTAATTGAATTCATAAAATAACGGCTAATAAAGTATTATTAATTGATTTACAGAATTAAGGACAAATATAACTAGCGTTACGAATTTCACTTAATTAATTACACTTGTTGTAGTGAAACAACTTCATAATTTTCACTTCGTAATGTGACGATGCTCTATTCATCCTGGTCAAAATTGTATGGCAATGATTTTAATTTTTTAAGGTGATCTCCAAGCAGAATTGTCCTGCAAGTGTAACAAGTACGCAGTAAGTACGCAATAGGTGGACATATCGATCAAGACCGATCCTCCGATTCTATTTAGAGTACTTAATTACGGTCAATGTCTTCTTGACGGCCGCATCTACGATCGGTGTGTTGTTTATTTCGTTCAACGCAAATCTTCTACACTTGTCCCGCTACTTGCAACTATGTCGTTTGGAAAAGCGAAAAGCTTCTGTCTTTCTAATTAGCTGTCTATGTCAATCACACCCAAATTTTTCCTGCGTTCAATAAGCGGTCAAGTTTAGTGACCCAATGAAGGATGAAATTATGGTTTATTGACATGCTAGAATATTTAGGAGAAACTAGCAAGAGAACATAGTTTAGATGCTAAGCTAGTCATTGATCTTTAACTGCTGTAGGTAAGTCATCTTGCAACGCTAGGTTACAGATGTATTAATTTTCTAAACACGAATGCTTAAACCGCCTCCCTTGCTGAAGTTTGTTTAATAGATGACAGCTATTTAGGGTTTGATAAAGCTAGCACCAATCTTAACCTTACACTATAAGTGATACAGAAACATGAATCGTTTATTAATCTACGTAATCGATTACGCAGAAACCAGGGGTCTGGCTGCGTCACGAAACACACCAAAGACGAAATTGGTTCTATTTAGAGACAAGGTCAATGTCTTGTTGACGGCCGCGTGCGTACTGTAACTGCTCGTAAAACACGCTCGCGTTTACAAATTCGCGATAGTGATTCACATGTGCATGTGTAATTATAAAGATGCTAATCTTAGATTAGAAAAATATGGTAGTGTTACTGTAAATATACCCCATATTTTATTTTAGTTGTGGAGTTGTGGTGGTCTCAAACGAATCTATCCTAAATATCCTGTAACCGTAATACAGTGAAAACATATAATAAGTAAACTAGAGTAATATTGTTTTGTAGAGTATATTGTTTTATTCTATATCTACCTTAATAATAGGAAGTTATTTAATTTTAATTGCTTACTATGTTATAAATAACAGGAAACTCATGAAACCATTAGCGTTTTGTAACAAATTTTCCGTGCCATCGAGGAAAAGTTAGATACCGTTAAACAGCCCTATTTCCTCATGTATCCTGTGCCATGTACCTCCGGCGTAATTACAAACTACCACCAGTAGTACATTATATGAAGTAAATTTCAGTCGATTTATTGAATGGAAGGAATGAAGCCATAGGAATCTTTTATTTGAATAATTCGCAATGTTCTTTGAAAACGTTGTATCCAACAAAACTTGGTCATTTTGTGTTTGACGTAATGATTATTTGCTCATATTCGATTTTCATAACCGATTTAGTGAGGAGACTCGAGCCGGACAAAGTTCCAAGATTCTGATTAAGTTGATGGAAGTTACACAACTCGTTAGGGATATGCATTCGTGCATGCATTTGATAAACTGCAATTGGACTAGCGCAATGCAGATATGCCGCTGGTACGCTGAGTTTGCTCAACTGTCTAGCATCTAGGTTAATTTTATTATCATTAGACTGAACTATCCAGTATGTATATGATGGGCTATAAGTTACACTCCCATGAGAGAGAGTTTGAGTTCGAATCTTGCACGCATAATCTCAATCTCAATGCAATTGTGGGTGTTTAGAAATGTATTCGATACAGCTTGTTTGCACACGTGACACTTCTCCATGACTTCCTCAAAGGTAATTTGCCAGCTGATGAAAGACTGAAACCTAAGGCAATTTGAGACTATTCGATCGATGTACGACAAACACAGAAGTTGAAAGAATCAAAAAACGAAGGTGAGAGTAGTTAAAGATAAAGTGAATCTCCTGAAGTTAGACCCTACCTCCCGACGCTCGTGCTAGTACCTAATATGCTAAAAGCTAGACATAAAAAGTTATCTAAATGTAGTTACTTATTTAATTCGATATTAATTATGTTTAGGTTACGAATTACGTATGATACATAATTATTGTTGACTGTTCCAGTTATTCTTTTAGATCACATCAATCAATCTATAATGCAGATTGATAGCTACCTACTTATGATCGGTGTTTATTTCATTAACGCGAAATAATTATGTAAGTCGGCGGTTTACTGTAGGTAATTATCATGTTCAATAAGTAGTACGCGAGTGAACCGGTTACTTTTTTGCTATTGTTGCATTTTGTATTAACTAAGGTGACGTCGACATCTTTATCAATTAGGTAATTGTCTGTAATAGTGGTCAATATTAATAAAATTACATAATTTACCCAATTTATAAATACATACAATGGTTAAATCGATATAACTATAAGCTATTTTCAAACTAAGTGTACTCCTTCATCAATCATCATAATAAAACATTGCTCTGCGCGCCGTCCATGACGTCAAAACGGAATGCAATATGCTTTACAGATGGCTAAATCCTTCCACAATGACATTGAGAATGTAAAGTATCATCTACATGCAACATTTAAAACTTTTTCTAAAATTTTACTTAGTTTCGACAAAAGTTTTTCATACATATTCATGCACTTAACAGGTAATCTTAGGCTCATTGCATAATGGTACTTAGGCGTGAATGAAAATTCAACTATAGCAGTCTGTCACAAGAAGTTGAGAGGCCAATTACAGGTCAAAGACATGTTTATGTCCAACTCATTAACCCTTTACTGCGTCTCTTTTAATTAACAATGCTTGGACGACTTAAGTGGACCACAAGATACAGTCACAATTAATTCAAGGTCAGGTAAAGTAAAAGTTAAACGAAGACCCGTCCCGGAGTACCGAAGGCCTCAATTGATCAGTGATCAAACAATTCATCTAGAATTAACTGGATGGATGGATTCCCATAATCTCTTTCAGTGCTGCAACGGAAACCATTATTCGTTTGACACTGCTATTAATGTCCATCGCTAGAAATCATTAAAACATGTCCGAAATTCATTAGGTTTCGGACTGAGTAAATTATTCTAAATAGCTTCCTCTAAATTCTAGCCTATTTATAGTTTAATTATAGGTAAGTCTCGTAAATTAGTGAATAAAATCCACTAGCTATAGAATAACGTCTTAAGCCTTTACCAACTTGCATAACAGAACCGAAAGGAATGAAATCGTGTTACTCACGCAACTACAGTTTATCTAGACCACGACTTTAGCAGTTTAGTGGACAATACGGTAATCAGTGAACTAATCAATTTAAACGCATCGCTACGATGTCACACAGGCATAATATGGGTGAGTCATACACTCATACCATATGCCATATTGTACAAATGTATACGAGTGTATGCGAGAGTATGCCAACCCGTTTGTAATGCGTACCGACAGTCCGACACACAATGTAATCTTAACCTCATGCTCGGAATGTAACTGCCCTTTGAATTTCGAATCATGTAACGGGATACACAGACATTACGCTCTTTCGATAACTTATACGTATGAGATACAAATACTAAGTAAACTGATTACAAGTACCAATAAGTGTCAAGATGCTTTTGACAAAACGGGAACAAAGCTACAGTCCATAATGGACAGCACAGTTCTTTCGATCTGAGCCTCTAGTTAAATGCCCTTTCCTTTCAAGCTCACGCCAAATGCTATCTTCAAAATGTTTTTAGGAATGACATAAACGATGCTATTTCTTTTTCGCGCCTAATGTCATTCCCATACATTTTGAAGATAGCGTTTGGCGTGAGCGTGGAAGGGAAGGGCATTTGGCTAGAGGCTCAGATCAGATCGATTTGGTTCTTAATTAGTCGACTTAATCATATGAAGGTAACTGAAAAGAAGGCGGTTTGTGTGCTTTCTTCTTACCATTATTTGCCATGCACTGGGCCCATCTCTTTAGTCTTTGTCGAGCCTCATAACGATGAGGGTAAGTGCCACTTTACGCATTTCCTAGTGACAAAAAAGGTAATTGACTGAAACCCGAGAATAACTTGACACATTAGCATAACCGTGACGATCGCAACTATACTCACTATACTCAGTAAATACTTCAGTTGAATAAATAAAATTATAATTAAAAAAAATTAAACCAATTTCAAAAAAGTTAACTTAAAAGTACGAAATAACGGATTAGGGACATAGAATTGGCACTAATTAAAGTGGTCAGTAACTTAAAAATCCCAGCAGTGACATTGAGCAGTGGAAATAATGAGTTGGGCAGTAAAATATTTTTTGGGCAGTAAAATAAAAAGTGTGGCAGTAAAACATGAGCAGTACTAAAAATACAAAGTGTCGGTAATTTTATCATAAAAGGAGCAGTTCAATAAGTAACTGGGCAGTAATACATGAGCAGTAACTTAAAACAAATTGGCCAGTTATATTGGGCAGTTATTATAAGCAGTTAATGTGGGCAGTTAAATTAATATTTTTAAACAATGAAAAGAATTTCACAAAAATCTCATTGTTAATGGTCTTTGGTTGGGTTAGGTTAGGTTGGTATGATTTTATTCGTCCGGAAGGAGGAAACCCGCGTCAGCGGGTTTCTGACGACATCTGTGACATAATCCAATTATACAATAATGATAATCGTGTAGACTTCAATTAAGTGGGCACTAAAATTTATAAAATGGCATACCAAAAAGTTAAGTAAAAAACGCGTTATTTGACGACGAACACTAAAATGTGAAGGTGTGTTAGGTAAGGGTTAGGTTTAAATTTCGTTTGCCCTATTAAATCTTTATTTTAACCCTACGAGTTACTGCCCTCAAGTTGCTGCTCACAAGTTACCGACCAATTGCAACTTTATAACTGCCCACTATTAACTGCCCATTTAATTATTTTACTGCCGAAAAATATATTTATTACTGATCGTTTTCATTTATTTTACTGCCCAAACTTTACTGCCAATGTGATCAATTTTACTGACCAAAATCGAAATATATTACCGCCGCGTTAAACTAGTGCCCATAGAATTTCTTTTGAGGTCGGTGTGGTTTTACTATGATAATTATATTGCCACCGACCTCAAAAGAAATTCTATGTCCCTAATCCGTTATTTCGTACTTTTCAGTTAACTTTTTTGAAATTGGTTTAATTTTTTTAAATTATTATTTTATTTCACACTTTTTACTTTACAGTTTTAACTAAAAAGAAGATTATAATTTTATGGCTCTTGTAATTAATTATATGCTACCTAGAATTTGACTAAGGTTTAAAGCAGTTTTCCCTTGAATAACACGCTAACTCGTACATATAACTCGGACCAAGACATTTTCTCTTTGACGCCATACCTGTAGCTCGTAATATTTGGCTATGCCGTGACACGTTTTACTTCATATCTCAGAAACTGCTGACCCGATTTGGATAAAATTTATACTGTTCCCTAATTTGGAGTAAGTGTAGTCAAATAAAAAAGATTGGTTCAAATCCGATCACTAGTTTCGAAGCTACGCTTGGACAAACAAACAGACATACCCACATACATACATACATACATCTATGAAAATTTGTATATTTGTTTAGAAAGCCCTTCTAGA
>LGAG01000452.1:836077-856821 GCA_001278395.1 Lerema accius | reverse complement strand
ACGATGATGAGGGTAAGTGCCACCTTACGCAGTTTCTAGTGACAAAAAAGGTAATTGACTGAAACCCGAGAATAACTTGACACATTAGCATAACCGTGACGATCGCTACTATACTCAGTAAGTACTTCAGTTGAATAAAAAAAGCTCAGTACAGACAAAAGTTTATGTATCTTGGTAACAACGATGTTTTTAAGGTAAACCCTATTTCTTGATTAGCAGAAAAACAATGGTCTATACATATACTGAAATTGGTCACTTTTTCCTAGTGATTCGTAACATCTAAATTTTGCACCAAAAAGTGGCTGGTCCAATTTATGTGAGACCTGGTGCGAAGTGTGAATAAAAGGGTATCAAATGGGTTGGAAGGGTGCAATTTCTCGCATACCAAAAACCGGAATCCTGACTCATGTTGCTGGAATGTAAGGAGTCGTCCTTCTACAGGTAGATACCAGATTTAGACAAGATTTTGGTAGACCAGGTTTCCATTACTGATTTTCGACAAATTTTAAATAAGTTAGCGTTATGCTATCATTGCAAAGGTAGGTACGTCAAAAAAAAATTAAGAGTTACAAATATTTCTAAGATACTTATAACAAACATTTCTTACGTGTGCATTTCTAGAGCTCCCGGCGGATAGGGCGGTACACATAGAGGGACCAGATTTCCGAAAACAACTAGGAAGAAATTAGGAACGTTTGCAATAAGTAAAGAACTATTATTGTGTCTCTGCTGTACAGTTCAATGTATGATAGTTCATGTTAAATGATATACGAATATAACGATATTACTTATGTTCGTTTTTTATAAACCAAATAAATGCATATCAATAACAAACACGTACCTACACAAAAGTAGACATTTATCAGAATATATTATAGATAGTAATATAGATGTATTATAGATGTAAATTTTATAATGCCTTGGAAATTACTGGATTAGTAGTAGCTATGAGCGGACGTTTACGTCAATAAATTGATACTTACAAAAACGAGCCGATTATTTGTTAAGCATGGCCACCCTACTACCGCTCAGCTGACGGGACCGGACTCGCGTACTATCGATCTGTCCGACCCGAGCCCTATTCCACGACTACGACATTCGCCCAAAATCGGGAAGGAGATCTTTAACCTACCTACTTTATTTTTTTTATGGAACACGGTATGCATATGATAAACAATTAGAATATAGACACCATAATCTTGTATTGTATAATATTGAGACCAAAGAGCGTAAGTAACATATTGTTATGTAAATGTAATGTGATTAATAAGATATATAACTTTATTTATTTTTAATGTCAGTATGTGTATAGTGATTTTTATAGAAGCATGTATAAGGGCAAAGCTCTTTATTAATCAAGTACAGCCCGTGTTTGACTTTTTGCCATAATAGACTTATTACTAATGCACATGTTATTCACCTTCAAATCACACAAATGATCAGTCACATTTTTTGTTGCAAATACCTACATGACATGCTTGGAGTCTAATATCCACACACAGGGGTGTACATTAGAAGTGCACAGAAATAATCACTATGTCTATAGAGATAGCAAGTAGGTTGTTTGCGTGGAATTATTTGTATTATTGGCTTTTTTATCTATGCTAATTGCTAATTAAGCAATGATGTACCATATATGAAATTGTGTAGGCGGTAATTATTGTTCAATTTCAAATATTCTTTTGACAGTAAAATGCAATGTTATTATTTTCCATAGGGTTGGACTGAACTTTTTCTTCCAATTTTATAAAGCCAGGGTCATTTGCTAAATACTCGGAAAGGGTTAAAAACAAACTAATAAGTTTAATTGAATGTTTTTCTTGTCAAAATATAAATAATATTCTTTCTCCTTCATTAATGTATTTATTTAACAAATGTGACACTTTAGAAGTCTCAGCTTTAATGGAATACTGACACAGTATTGACTCCAAACGAACTTAATCAACAATAACAATAATAAAATCTAGAGATCCAAGAATAATGCTAACTTCTGATTGTTTAATTTACCAGGTTCTGTTCTATGGTTGCAGCTATAAGCGTCTGGTGGTGTATGGTCTTCAGAGTTTTAACCTTTGCAGTCATCAATCAGGTTTCTGATGAAATTTAATATTGTTATGAATGTAATATATGAATAACAATTAATAATAATACTTCACATATGGACGAACATGACCGTACATTAAAATACATTGAAAAAAAATTACGCTTAATAATCATAACTCTACACTAGGATTCAGTCTGTCATAGGTACCATGGACAATACAAAGGGACAAAAGGTATACCTCAAGCGAAAAACAAACTAAGATTTATGTATATTTTTTTAATTTCTCTGAATTAAATTTCTTTCTCTCTCTCTTCTTCTGAATGTCAGTCCGGTGTGGTATGCATTGCACTGAACAAGTTCTCAAAGAATAGATAACATGATTCAGGTATAAGAAATAATAATTGAAGAGCATGGGGGTAAATTTACAATTTCTAGTCTGTTTGACTAAAGAAACGTGAATTAAAAGGTACCATTATTACATTCCTATAGGAACAATATAAATCAGATTAACCCGTTATGAACCTATCATTTTGATCGTAATTGTTCAAAAATATTGGTTTATAAACACGAAGCTTAAAACGTATTATTTACCTTCATCTACACACACCTGTAAAGTTACTCCGTAACATTACATCTTTAAATGCTGTTACGAACGGTTAATATAAATATTTACTTACTTGAGCTTATTTTTAATCCTCAAAGCAGTTTTAATCCTTACGAGCAGTGAACACCTCACTACACACAAAACATAACACCAAAGATTCTTGTCATTATACACAGGTAGACTGTTTCACATCGAAAACCATATAGTATTACACACAGGCATCATCATTTTACTAAGAACACAACAATCTCACTGTTTTCATGATCGGTATTCACTAAAATCTGGATTTCGGAGATTACTTTGACAGATGTCGCGTATCGCGTTCCGTAAGCGTTTCCAAACGTACTCGATATTGACACGCTACGAGTAAACTAAAGAAAAAATGCAGCAACTCGCAAGTGACAGACAGACAGACGGACAAGACAAGTCAAACAACTAAAATATTCTACAGATAATTTATAGTGATGTAGTCGATATAACTCGACTTATTTGCAATGGTAACAAAGTACACTATAATATTCTTTTGATTCATTACTTTTGTATTTAGTTGCTTTATATGAAATCTTTTTTAATCCGTGGTTTTAATTGGCGATTTCTTATTCACGATACGTAATTTGATTAGGTCTTTTTTTAATAAAAATAATCATAAGTTATTTAAAAAAATAATTGGTGCAACCTTAAAAAGTTTTGCTGATATTAATTTGATCGCATCTTTAAAAGTACTTTATTAGTGACATCTAGTGCTCAATAGCAATACTAATTACATTGGTTCAAACTACGGTTTTATTCCAAATCAAAATTTACCATAAACAGTCATTACAAGGTAGATGGCGCTTTGGTAGCACTGAATCCCAATAAAAACTAGACGGCCAGGATCTTAATTCTTAGCTATTCCAGTTTAATTAAGTATACAATTACTCACAACTAAAATAATTACAGCCTTATAGTGGCAGTTCTATTATGCAGAGAACATAGAGATATTTTATAACATTGCACTTAGATTTAGGAAATGAATAGTGCTACTATTGTCTACTAGGTGGCGCTATTAAGTAGAAAGCCAGAAAGAGTTCCATGACATTTCAATTCAATATCACAGTTAAATTCAGTTAATCTCTCTATTTTGTGACCACAGCGTGAAATAATATTTTATTAATGGTATTCCGTCTTTGTTTGAGTATATAATAACAATAATAATAAGAACCTTAAAGAAGTACATAATTGTCAAAACAATTTTTATGTGTATTTTGCTTTACTTCCTACTTCTGCAAACAGATGGCAGCACAGTCCCTACATTAAAGCTGTTTTTTGTAGGGTGCAGGGTTTTTCGTACTTCGGCGTAACTATTCCTCATCCTGTCGAGGTCGAGATAATGATAAAGAAAGATTCCGCAAATATGGACCAAAAAACTGTTTGTTCGTTGCAGAGACATTGGCAAAAAAGAGTTAGGTATTTCGACAATTAGGAATTTGGTTTTCATGTGTTATTAAAATAAAAATTGAATGAAACTTTATTAAATTACTTTAATTAATACCAAAACTGTCACAAACATGACAAATACTTATATATTATCAGCATACAAAAAAATCTAAGCACTAGAAGAAACAAAGTTAGGTAGGTACTTGTAAATGCGGGTAGGTAAGTTGAAGCAGGTTGTTAAATTACGTAAAAAGGCTAATAACAAATATTTTCTGTAAATTTGTGGATTCTTATCAGTTTTTAAAGTGCCTCATTTTATGCCAACACAACTCGAAATGAGCCATTTAAGGCTCTCTAGAATTTAGGCGTAAGTAATAGAAAAGTACTAAGCGTCCAAAAGGAATTTGATAAATGAAAACAAAATAGATTGTAAAAAACTAATTTATTTAAATATGCACTGAAAAACTTATACAACAGTTGTAATGTTAGATTTCCAACGATCGTTATAAACTTTGGCAAAACCTCGTACCTCGTAAACCGACTTATTTCAGATGTAATAGAGTCCAAAGTCCTTCAACGCAAAGAACAATAAGAATAACCTAAGTTATATTATGAAATAGTTGTGCTTGATAGGTATACAAAATAATTATAGGAAAGTGTTAGGGCTCCGCCCTGCAGTCTTTGAGTCTTGACCCTTGTTACTGGGCCTTGTAGACACGTGTACATGTGACGTCCTTGGCGGTCATCACCTGGAAATTCAAAAATAGGATTGTTATAGTTATTTTACAATAAAATTTTAAGTACCTAAAGAAGCAGTAATAGAATGTACTAGTCTTTAGCACTAATTTCATTGGCTCTGTTGACAATTGTCATTGTACTAAATACCAAAATAACAAATAGTACCTACCAAAGGACCTATGTCATTTTCCATGACAGCACATTGTTGTTGTGCTTAGTTAATAATTTTCCTTACTTAATGTACTCGTATTTGTAATGATATGGCTCATTTTGTTGTAGCTAATTAACATTACGTGTCTTCTAATCAAAGTCACTCAGGTGCTACTCTTTTCGTTGTATTAACTATGGGTAAACTTCACCCAGCCTCTAGGGAGCCAAGGTTCAATAAGTTGACGTTAACGTCATTTTATGTATTGAATTATGACTAAATATCCAATTCTACGCATCTTCGATAGCATTGTGTCGATAAGTGCTTTTCTAGATAATACCTTATCCGTAGAGTTAATAGCGTTACGACGGACAAGTAAGCCCGACGATTAATAGGTAGGTATATTGTAAATATATAATATCGCATAATTATCACATTTTTATGGTCCCTACCAACAAAATTTATGTAACATTTTAAATGGTTCTTGTTATCAGTGATGTATGGAATAATAAACAATTAATCTCCATAACTTTATTTTTATTTTAACTACGTATTAAGCCTCACGAAAACTAACATCTATAGGCAGAAACACTCCATCAAAATAGATCCTTCTCTTTCAGACTGAGCTGTATATTTTGTATGTCCGGACACTTCAAAAATCTATGGTGCGATATCCATATAAACAGAAAAACTATTAGATAAATTTGTTTACTTACAGCCTTCATTTCCTCAGGGCCAAAGGTTCTGATGTAGGTGACTTCCAAGCCATCGTCAGACTTCTGAATATGTTTCAGTACGTTGTTGCCCTCAAAGGTGCACACCGATTTCACCTGGAATAATTTTAATAGTCTGTATTATTAAATATCTAAACATCTATTAAATCTTAAAGACAGCGTCTTGTGCCGATCGCGTCACACGATGACGAATATGTATACTCTCCAAGTATCAGTTGAGTTAAACGTCCATAGTTCAAAGTCTGTTTACATGTTAGTTCTCTCAGGAAATCTGTTAGATCATCGCAAATATCAGCAATGTCTATGTCATCTCTATACCAATAACCTCTTAAGGAATCCTATTGTAGCTGAATGCCTCTAATTTCTTATTTGCCTATATAGCCCTGGATTACATAAGGGAAAACTAGAGTAGTCATTAATTAAGTACGATGTCCAAGACTAGTTTTCTAGGCAGTGACGTATTATGAGTGATCAAGATGCAGCAATGAATGATTACCTTAGCACCATCAGCGCGCTCCTCGTCGAATTCCTCACCAGGGTTGAACTTGACTTCTGTAGTCTTGAAGGTGGAGGAGGTGACGAGGACGTAGCTGCCGCCGTCCTGCTTCAGCTCCACCGTTGGGGTCACAGCGTTGGCAGTCTTACGGGTGATGAGGCCCACACCTGGAAAAAAATATATTTGATGGTTAACATTTAGCTAACACGATGGGACGACATTGGACTCAAGTTAAAGATGGGCTACAATTCCATCAGATGGAAGAAAAGTGTATTCTAGGGTGATATGAGCCGTCAGGGTTTCCCCAAATTTATTTCAATATTATGTGATGTTCGGGAGCATCCAGAAGAGGATTTTAAACAGGGCCTACGGAAAACCCGGAAGCCTCGTCAGCTGAATCAGCTGAATAAATTTGGACAAAAGATTGCTCAAGTTTTTTCTGAATTCTCTATTAAATTGTGTAGCTGAAAGCTGAGCATGTCATAAAATGTAGCAGTAGGATTCATTATCAGGAAATAGCTAGCACGAAGCTAGTGGCATGTGGCATGTGGCATGTATCTCCTGCTGACAATTACTTCAGTAATTGTAATAAGCACGAACCTTTAAGAACATGCTCACGAACATCCAATCAACCTATTTAACGCCTAACTATAAGCATGGGCTTCTAGAAAATTCGACGGCAGTTTCTTAAGTAGTTCCACTAGGTCCTACTCTCCAACTTATTAACATGATCAACTATGTACTGGGCCCCAGATTAACGACCATACACACTACTTCATACACAGGTTCAAGGTTTACAGAATCAAGTATGGCGATATACCCAGTTTCTTCATGAAGTCATCGAAATTTTCCGAAGACACCAAAGTGTACTTCTTGCCTTCCCAGACGTGCATCTTTCTTTCGTTATATTTAGATACGATACCTACAATATCAGAGTATAGAATTTGTCAACTCTGAATGACAAATAACAAGATTGTTGAACCAATTCCTGAATGGCAAGACAGGTGTCATAATTAAAATCTTTTTATGTGGATACAAGATAAATGAGCAGACTTTTTTGGTGGCTCCATGGTCCATTGTAAAACCAAGAGCAATATTTTATGAAATTGTAAAAAAAAAACAATTGCTTGTAAGTATTACTTGCATAATTGTGCTATACCTACCAGGAAAACATAAAAGTTGAGACGGGGAAGGAAGAAGAGCTGTACCTATAACAGTACGATAATGGCACAAATAGGAATTAACAAGATGCTAAGCTTATTAAAGCCGAGCGTTCGTGCAAATGATTGCAATTTGTCTAGAAAATTAAGTAACGGCAGGACGTAAATAAGAATCCAGCGTGAAGTGCATAATAATGTGTAATAGCCATAGGCACTGGTTACGTTGATGTAGGTAGTTTATTGATCTAAGGTCAAGACGGTATCAAGATTTCCTTTATAATATAATAGTTTTATTACAGGAGTGCAGGAATGTGGCTGTGCAGCTGTGCAAAGGCGAGCGGATATATCAATTCATAACGGAATTACTCAATAACGGTGTATACTTATTTGAAGCAATTCTCAATTGATTGTTAACGTAGTCTTGCACATCCGATTATTTGAAGATATTTATTATAAGTAAATACAATACAATTGTTAGAAAAAAATTTAAACCCATTTTTAAAATAAATAAATGAGCCCCTTTGCCTTATCCATGAAGGTACCTATAAAACTTCCAAATCCGCATATTTCGGATCAGTTGATCTGAGAAATTTTCCGTTGTAATGCAGAATTATCTAAAAAAGGTTAAGCTTGGCTTAATAGAAAGTCTAGCTAATTAATATCCTGATTTAGACCACCTACAGAACGGATAGACCTTCTCCTTTGATAGCATCAACTTGATACAGACAGACATATGAACGTAGGTAACTGTAAGATTTGCATAATTTAATACCTTGGCGCCCCTTAGGGCTTTGCGTTGATAGAATTCCAATGACTACCCGGAAATTGGTTAAGTTGCCTTTAGCCACATTATTGTGGTAGGTTATGGTTTCACACCCTTAAAATTTATGTGTTAAAGTAGTTTAATATCGTTTTATTTTTGCCACTAGTTACGAATGATTTACATTATACATAGCGGAATGAAATCTGTGAAATAATAAGTCACGCCATTCGAATTTCCATAATAATGGACCATGAGCGGGATGGTGGCTGCATCTATATTGTCATTTCATTATCAGAACAGATGAATCGATAAAAACTCACGCTTCTGATTGGCCGATACGTGGGCACGCCTCGTTGCTATTGGCTGTATGATCGTAGCGAGATGTCAAGGACAATGACCTTTATATTGGCGCAATTTTTCAATTAAGAATCCATTTGTATTATTGTTCTGTTGTTCAATAAATCTATTTTAGTGTGGGAGCTGGAAGTCCATAGATTTGTTCCGAATTGTTTCGAATTTTGCTATTTATTCGCGACTACTTAATAAAACTTCGTCGGATACTACTGATATAAATGTTACTATTATTTAATAAATAACATACATTGATAGACAATTTATTTGTTCAGTATCTATGTACAAGTACCTATCCATCATAGTATTGAATGATTGAATGCCGATACCTATTTCCATCTTTTATTATTTACTACGACAACCGCAAAGCGGTGGACAACATCTATTAATATTTATAGATGCCAACCGTACTCAGAGCTACAAACTAAACATAATGAAAAGGTACAAAGTTCAAAAACGCATCTCAACAACAATGTTAAAATAACGTGGCAACTATGTGGTTCGAAAATACATCATCTGTTTTCTGTAAATAGTACATGCGCTGGCAACCGTCACGTTGACACTGCGTCGGCGCCGTGGACATTGATCTTTGCACAATTAGAACTCCATTCACTCCTACTTACCTATATTTTACCTAAACCCGTCACGCGATCTTTTTGCACAGTTTTTCCACAATAGAAGCGACTATTATAATTTAGACTTTACCCCGACATTGTTATTCTTCAGACGACAAAAACGATAAGGAATTCTATTACTTCACACTGAATCATTTTACTCGCAACAAAAACTAGATTCTTTGTCTATTCATTTTTTGTGACAATACAGTAGGTATAAGTTTACATTGCGATCGAATAATATCTTTATTAGACGATTAATAACACAGTCTATTTTTTATTTTATATCACTTATTAGAAAATCAAATCTTTGCAAATGTTGGTACCAGTACCAATACAAAAAAGAAATCAAATTAAAGCAACGTGATAGAACTCAGAGGACGTAACTTTAAATTTCAATAGGGCCCGCCGAAGCCCGAACGATTGAAACATGAGGGCACTGCGGGTCAAGTTCATTAATGACAGTGACGCATCGACATTACATTATTATCCTGTGAACCCGTAACGTCCGATGCATTGCATTAAGAACAAAGTCCCTATCCTATTATGCCCGGACTCGCTTTGACAACGAATCACATTTCATGGTAAATTTTAGAAAGAGGGTAGTATCTAGCCATGCGGGCAAGTATCGTATCTCTATTCACGACTTCCAAATTGAAATTGCCTTTGCTTTAAAGACTGATTTCTAATTCCAAGAACGACCATCAATTCGTTCTATTAGTAAATTAAACTCTCGGGAACCCAATAAATTGTGGAAGTAAAGAGCGGCAATTTTCCAATTTAGGGACCATCTTCATTGTGGATGGCTCTCGTTACACCCGGAAGAGCCTATCCATCATATTTGCATGCGCATATTATTCACAAAGGGTATAATATTGGTGACCGGACGCACCACAATCGGTGGGCTAGACGGCTCAACAAACTGTCTCGCTTCTTATTGACTGAATTGAAGCTGATTGTCGACCATTTGTGGGCAATTGTCGACGCCGAGTCGACCAATGGGATCTAATCGTTCAACTATGCCGGGATATTCTCATGCGATCCTAATTACTGGGAGGATGGGTACTGGCTCCCGATACGGGTTTCGTTCACTTTCTAAAACGTTTCTTCCTCCATCTTCCTTAATGCGAGAAATATTTCAGGATATCCTCAACTAACTGTTGTCACAGGACACTGAAGATTTTCTTTATTACGTTTGTCATTTTTATTTTGTTTTAAATCTGGAATTGGTTGGCAAGTTTCCAACTAGTTCAATGTCCTCCTGTTACTATTCGTATATCAGTTTGTATCAGCATTATTATGTAACGAGAGAGAGTCGAATATTATTATGTAACAGGGTATGGGTAACGTACATTTTTAGTTGATGGGAAAATTGCGGAACCTTGTTTATTTAAAAAAAGGCAAGAGCTGACTGCAAAACTATAAAGTCCGTAGGTATAATATTCGTCTTATTTTTTATGGTTTTCAAAAACTAGGTAAAAGGAATCAGGCGAAACGCAAAAAGCATTGAATACAGTCGTGCCTAGTCTGAAAACGGTGCAGCAAACACTTTGAAAACTTCCTCCCACAAAGATATTTGAAACCCTATGTAGGCAGACAAAAACTGCAAACACATTCGTAAATAAATCTTACTAGTCAATTGTATCAATGTCAACACAACATCTAATCTAAAATGTAACATAAAAATCAGTAAGATGATACTTGACAAAGACGCGTGGAGGTTCATTGTTAACATTCTGCTATGTCTCATACTTCGCCTGAATGTTGTTTGGATTATGTGAAGGTTGCACGGAAAATATGATACAAACATACAAGGCAAGTTCTGTGCTTACGAATTTGTGAACAGTTTTTTATGCCTGTGTATTATGTGTTTCTTTATAGCTTGAACAAAAGGAAAATATAATCACAAAATATATTAAAGTTTTTTGTATCTTTATATTAATATATTCCTTGATCCTTCGAGCATATTCCATGAGGTATTCAGCATTATACACAGGAATTTAAAATTAAAATTGCCCTGATAAAAATTCTACTGCTCATGAAATGGAGATAAAACCTTGTTTTTAGCTGAACTCGTAATTTATCGGCGAACGAGGTAAGTGTAAGTATTTGGAATTTATAGTGTGTGGTTAAGCCCGCACGAATACAAGCTTATACAGCAGGAATCAATAAATGTTAAATAAAAAAATCTTTTCAATTAACAACTCAACCAGACAGTAATTTATTTCGTAACTGATAATAGAATTAAAATTAGAAAAAAAAAGTTTATTGAAACTTGAACTTGATTCAACGGAGATTACAGTTCGATTGTCGGTATCTATTAAACATAAATATTTCAAACTTCGCTGGTTTCTCTGAAAAACATAATGCTCCACGAGGTTTTTATGAAAACGAAGCATAGGTAAAAACTGATGAATATTTCTTCGAATAACTCCCAGTAGGTGAGTCAGTTATTAGTCAGTCTACTGTAAATTACTGTATACCTACTACTACTTATACAGTCGGAATATTAAGTACTCTGAGCAGAGGTCAACGTGGTGACCCGGTATCATCGAGAAAGAATTTCTTTGATTAAAAATTTAATGAAGAGGGTATAGTCTGTTCATTGTTTATTATCAGCTTGTTTAATGTAAGGGTACTCTACATACTTATCTACTGTTCAATTTTATGTTTTTATGCACGATATTGCAATGACATTGAATTCGACATCGGGTAGATAAGCGGTAATCCTAATAATACGCTTTGTTGCTATTAGCAACTTGCTAATGTTGCAAAATAAAGTTTGCATTATTTAGTTGATACCCGGACATGATTCAGGGTCGATTGAAAAGATTAATTTCAAATCAATTGCATTTACCGTATAACTAATCCAAATGATAATTCGGGTGTTGGCGATTCATGAATGGGTTTGTTTTTTAAAAAATGTAATGTTTTATGATTGTGAAACTCACCCTACTGAAACCACTGCCTTTTTACCGTTTGATACGCCTTAAAGCTTTGGTTAATGAATATTTTATTAAGCATTAATATTGCAACGTTTAGATTACCTGCGGTGGTGCAAAACAAACGCGATAACTTCTTAAAAATATATTGTTTTGTAATTGCATGGTAATTACCTATTACACTTCTACGGTTCGACGAAAATTTATTAAGTTTTTATTTTTATGTTTTCCAGTAATTTCCATAGGTACTTTCTTAGGGTTGCCATTTAAAAGGGCGTTTCTGAGAAATGTATTTTTATTGAGAAATTATTTTTGTGAATGCCTGATGGAAAACTGAAGATTTTACCCAAATGTCAGAGGTTACCAAAGATTTTGTGGAACAACAATTTTAAATCAAGCCAGTCTTATTTTCTATAAATCTAATTTACAATATACTTGTACGTTGAATGTTATAAATTAATACAATTTTTTGATTACTTAGAAGGAGTGATAATATAGGTAGGTACCAAAAAGAAAAAGTTCCTCTAGTCTGTTGTAGATATCTTTACTAGTGGATTAAGATATCTGATAAGAAATGGGGGCTTAAAGTAAATAAATTACCTATATTAATGTTACGAAAGACAGCAAGATTTAGATACTTTTGGAAAGATATGCAATAAATGTGGGTAGGTATTAGTGATGTAACGAATGCCATTTTTTTAACATTCGCGAATGCGAATGCGAATGCGAGTATCTGCCACCGACATTCGCGAATGCGAATGCGAATGCGAATATTCAGTATTTCCTTTAAATTTAGCAAAAAATTAGGATTAAAATATTTGTTTCATAGGATTTAATAGATCGTCGGTTAAACAGAAAGGTGACATAATCCAAAATTTTTCAAAAAAGAGATTATTATTGAAAACGAGTCTTTTGTTAACGTTATATCATACGGATAAAAGACATTTCTTGAAATTGCACTGCACGCATACTAAATGTCGCAAGTGTCGTTTTGGCATTTTGTAGTCAAACCCTATGTCTTATGAAAAAAAACGTCACTTTGCCACTTGCAACACGTCGATGAAAACGAGCACATGTTCAATTTTAAAGAATAGTGTCATCTCTCAGAATACTGCGTGAAAAGAACAACATTTTTATAGAGAAAAATGTAATTTTTCGAAGTGTCATTTTTTTATTAATTGTGGTTGTAATTTATACACAAAAATTATTAACTTTGAAATATGACAAGAAAATTTGTTTAATTATGAAGAAAAATGACATTTCTTGCTAGAACTGCCCTTTCCTTTAAATTATTAATGAAACTACATACCCTATCTTAAAATTTACGCAAATACCTAAAAAATGTTATAACACTTATATATACTACTGAACTTTCAGAAATAAGTATATTAAAATTTAAAAAGTAAAAAACTTTAAATGGCCGTACTGTAAAATTTTTGTTTTTAGGATTACGTCACCTTTCTGTTTAACCGACTAGATGATAAAATAAAGGCTGAAAATTTGAACTGGAATTGTAAAGTTTTAGTCGATCAGACCGGAATTTAAAATAAATAATAATTGGCAGTAGATCAGTTTTGGGGATCAGACCGGAATGAATCGATTAAGAGGTTAAGTTACTATTTCTTGAAATTAAAAACATAAACGTATTTTGTATTTATTAACCTATTAACATAGCCAAATTGTTTTTTTTTTCTGATAATCAATATTCGCAAAACATTCGCAAGAAATTCTGCGAATGCGAATGCGAATACGAATATCTAAAAACATGCGAATATTCGCGAATGCGAATGCGAATGCGAATATTCGTTACATCACTAGTAGGTATGTATAATTAAAGGTAATTCAATTTCTAATTATTGTCATATGCGTAGGTTTTAGTACTTGTAAGTGTGCAATTTAAAATGTAGGTACAGCTACGACCTAACCTCGAAGTTGATACCTATAGTTATAATAATTTATTAAAATTATAATTAATTTAAATCAAGTATTTATCGTTTAAGTTAGAGAAAGTATTATTATAACAAACACGAAATACTTAAAAAATGTTATTTATGATTTAGTATTCAATTCATCCGATTTCTTTAATTAAGATAATTATCTCTAATTAAATATTTGTAATAAATTATATTTACGAAATCTCTTAATATGATAATAAGGAACGAATGAATTACAAATAACCCATTGTTCTTTTTTTTATTGTTTCCATCTTTTCACAAAGTTTTCAAATTAAGTAAATTAATTTTGTACGAAGTAGTTAAGTAAGTAAAATGTTTTTAAAAATTTTCAAATTCAAAATTTCGGAAATGAAGTGCATGTGCCAAGTCGTACTTAGAATGTATTTAGAATTGAATGTAACTCAACACAAAATGCATCCAATATGTTTTCTTCCTACAATGTTTACCAGGTATACTACATATTATGTACCATGTATCTATCTATGTATTGCTAGAATCCTCATAATTTTCCGTGTCTGACGCATTCATATCGCATCATTATCGTGAAAATTATCAGTTTTTCGAAATATACCAACGAATGATGCAGACAACGTTTGATTAGACTGTCATAATTTGAAGTAATTTTATCAGCACGCATGATTCACGAACCAAATAGGTATCTATAACATACCTAAAAGACTACTTAGTCTTTATTAATTAACCTGTCTTAAGTCTTATCTTATCTTTTTATTTTTAGACATAAAATGAGTATAGGCACCTACTTGACCACTTTGTAAGTAGGACCAAATATACGTTTATAATATCAAAAATAAATGATCGATTTTGGATATTATCGATAAAAATATCAGTTCTATTTCGATCGATTTTGAACATTGTCCTTTAACATAATCTTTTTATGGCAGTTACGATAAGTAAGGGTAGGACCCTGTGAACAGTGCCAAGTGCCAACGCAGTATGATAACTACATAGATTAAAAAAGATAAGCATGCAAAGATAAAAGTAGCATGGTTATCACTATCAGTCAATTTTGGCGTAAAAAGAGTTTATCGACTTAACTTGCATCCTTTATTATTAATCATTTAATTTGTGACTGTCACTCTATGATTACAACCGTCGAATGTAAAAAAAATATTATCATACAATGTACTTATACTTATCTTTCTTTTACTGCTACTTTTCACAATTAAATTTAATAAAAATAATCAAATTATCCGTTGAATCTATTAACAAATAAATATTTTTTAAATTTAATATCAGGTGTAGATATTGAATATCGTTCTGTTGACATTAAAATGTAATAAAACCAATATAAAGTTGAAAATCTTAAAGTACCTACCCACCGACCTTCCTAAAACATAATTTGATTGAAAAAATTAAAACGATTGAAACCATACTTATTTAAAATTCTAGGCATACCAAATGATTTTAAAATAAACACAGAACAAATATAATTATAATTCAATAATTAATCAGACAATTTTGTGTAGAATAAATTTTATTGTAGTTGATAGCAGGTAGTTGAAAATTTTAACGTCGGATACAAAGATCTCGCATATGGGAAAACCTAAATTAAGTACTAATAAACACAGCCTTAATTTGATTAAGATCAAATTAATTAGAAACAACAATCAAGATCAATTATTTCATATCCAATTAAAAGTAACGGGTAGCGAGAAAAGAACGCAAAAAGTACTCTTCTCGGATGGCGTGGCCTGTATAACGCCGCACCGGCCGGCATCCACTTTTTCTCGAAAATATCTCGATATTTACAATAAAATACGTTAAAAAACTTACCGAGTGCCTTCATGAATTCATCGAAGTTCTCGGATGAGATCATCTTGTATTTCTTTCCTAAGAAATCCATCTTTTTTTGGGAGTTTTTGAGTCGAGTATACTAAGTAACGTGCAAGCTCAAAGCCGGCTAAAACTGGAATGACTGTGGGGCGAGTTGTTCTATAAAGCCGGCTCGGTCCATGCGGCGCGCGCCGATCATGCGATTGTTGATTGAACGAATGGGATTAACACTCGTAGAATGCGACAATGTGTGCGAGTTGAACTTGAACGAATGAGAGAGCATCAGGGATGGCAGTGATTCGTTCATTGCATTCGTGCGCTCATGTCACATCGTCACAGAAAACACCAAGTTCAAACCGTGAGTCAGCGCGACGGTAAACAGAAAGTACACAACAGCAAAGCATACATTTTCTGGTTATCTAAAGAAGAGCTATTCGTTCAACGAATGACCTTTGGATCCCTTACAAGCCCGACGGATGTTTAAGTCCGAGACTATGTCGTACTTTGTTGAAAGCACGGTTATTAGTTTTATTTTCATCATGCAAAATATATTTTCTACATACATACACTTAATATAATATACCTACTTGATTATGCACTTTGGTCTTTTCAATTGCTTTAGATTTTTAAACTGTTTCTGTTCCAATATCTATTTTTTCATATTTAAACTCGTCCAGCCCTTTAGTGTAGGTCATATTTACAAAAAAAAGTTTAAAACTTATTTCAAAATCATCAATGTAAATCAAATGAAACACTAATGTCATTAAAAGTTCCGTGTCTTCGAACTTTTCACACATTCCCGGTCCCTTTTCGAGTAGGTACCCACAGAGCAAGGAATGTATCTGTTACATACAGATAGGTACCCAAAGATTGCCAACCTGTCAACGGAAGAAGCCTGTTATTAATATTCTACTATTCATCCATTTCTCCTAATACCTATTTGTTTGTTGAGTATAATCATAATAATAAGTACCTGGACTTGAAATTATTACAGAGTGGATATTACATTGGAGTTAGGATTGTCATTGTACTGAAAATAAGTAGACGCCATTGTGTAATAAAATTTCATTAATAGCTTTTACCAAGTTCATGAAAAATAAGTACAGAAACAAAGACAAAAATAGCTGGTTTATTTTGTCAGATAGCTATATAGAATGGTAGGTTAGCGTTGCGTTTGCAGTGTGCGATTTTGCGATTTTCCTCCAATATTTAATATACAATGTAGATGTACCTACTTAGATTTAAACAATCGGTAACTCAAGTACCCGTAGCATATTATCGTTCTATTTTAAAAATAGTTTTTCTAATAAGATAGAATTTAGCAAATTCGAAATAAGGTTATTTTTTATAGATGGATTGGTATCTATAAATATCAGGTCAGGTATGCATATTATTATGACATCACAGGATTTATATCTACATGTTTGCATTAAAAATACACACTACTCTATTAAAACACATTACCTGCAACCTACTTGAGATTTAAGGCTATTCTATTAAAATGCATATTTTTTTGGCAAAGTCGCAAACACGCCGTTGTAAGATTCCACTTTAACGAATCGTGTAGTTCGCATGCGCGTGGAATACCGAAATCAGAGTAGTTCAGCATCCGATACAGCATCCCATCAGTTGCCCTGCAGCATTCGCGCACGTGAACACCACTACCTCAACTGACATTCGGCTCAGCAAATTAGTCCTACTAAATTATAAACACAAGGTAAATTAATATATTTTTATAATAATTACTTATCAATACTTTTGTGTCTACCGGTTGAAGTGTAAAATGGTTTTTGCAACGTCAAACATTGGTGCAAATGCAAAGCACTTCAATCCTTTGTTTTACATCCACATAAGTACTTGAAACTTTGGTCAGGAAAAAGATATAAAATTCTTCTACGTTGATTTACTTCAATTCTGCATACCTATTTAACTTTTTAGATTTTTTTATGTTGGTACTGTCATGTTGTTGCACCTCTCAGAATGCCTTCTTCTTACACAATTTAACGGAAGTAAAATTACCTTAAAAGAACTAGATATTTCTATAAGATAATATATTGACCTCAAATTTTGTTTCGCTTATTAGTTTTTATTTACCACTTACTGATATGGATGCTTTGCATAATAATTATTGTTAACGTTTTTAAAGCTATGAATTTTACACAAAGGAATATATTTTGTAAATTAATTATCTAATACTTATTTACTTTAAGTACATCATTGAGTTAACTTTTCAACTTTTATTTACTTTTGGTATTTTCGTGGTCTCAGTTTAGATGAAATAAAAAAAAAACGTTTAATTTTCTATTCTAATGTATTACTTAAAACCTAATTTAATTACTCATGTCCAGTTAAAAGTTTCTACCTAGTTGCGTTAAAACCGTAAACAATTTAGATTCAACAGTTCGTCAGATGTCAGAAAGTAACATCACTGTTTTTTAAATTGTATGTACGAGTAGCATAAACTAACTAGTAGTAACAGTAAATAAACATTGTCAGGTCAGCTAGTTAATACAGATGTTTCGTCTACTATAACATTCAGTAATTTTCCGAATTCTTTGATACATCAACTAAAAATATACTGATCGCCAGCAACACATTTTACGAACTTATTGGCAATACTTTTTTAAGTCTGTTACGGCATTCATATTCTATTTATGTTTCCAGAATATTTATCTATATTTTTTGCGGCGATTACTTATCACTTATACGTAGGTAATGTATACATGGTCGCTGATTTTTAACGAACTTCGATCACTAATGAAATATTTTTTATTAGTAATCTAAGTTATCAAAGTGGTGTCCTAATATTTTGAGATTATTCCTGCATCCTCCCGTGTAACTTAAAGACATCCTAATTTCAATTTATTTATGGCTAGTTATACAACTATTTCTAAGATGTTGGTAGCTCCTTGATTATAACAATGCCTTATTTGTCAGAAGAAACAACAGGCGGGCGTGCCAACGCCTGCCGGGACGCGACGAGCGAACGTGCAAACATATTCTCCGCGGTGAACAACTTCTTCGCTGATTCGCCACTGGTGAATCAGCTCAAAGGCATCATGGTTAGTCCTCATAGAATTTACTATTTACTCATATGTACAGGGCATTATATGAGGGATGATAACTACGACAATAGGACTCCAAAGCGAATTGGTGAAGAGGTAAGTAGGTGGCGAAACCAAGAGTCGGAAGGTTTATGTCTCCGATGGCCTGCAACATTACTTAAAATTATTATGTAACTTAATATATAATTCAGCCACCCCGTCACAGTCAAATTGTCGTGTCAGAGATCACCCAAAATTAAATTTCGTAGCAGCAGCATGTTGATCCAGATCGGAAATTAAATCATCTCCCATTTCGGTCCGTATTAGAAATTTGAACTCATAAATCAAATAATTGATTGTAACACTTCTAGCTTCGGAGAAACATAAGCGAAGTAGGTTCCACTACTTTTGTGCATCGGTGATAGGTACCTTTGCAGAACTGTCGGCAAAACAGATACCCATAAAAAAAAATGCTGTTTAACCGTAGATTAAGATTATAATTTATGAACCTTACCAGGTCATTAATTTTAATAAATTAACGATGTGATGATCGTTTTAGACTCGACAAACAAGTAATACAGGCGAGCCGGGTCCACCGGACGAGCCATCTCGTCCTGGCAGCCGCGGCCCGCCCTCTGTAGCTCTTAGCCCATCTGAAAGGTCAGTATTCTGCTTCCATCTGTTGCTATTCTAGGTTTTGGGAGTTGTGCCATACATACAGGATACAGGCTTTCGTTCGACAAAGAACAACAGAGATCACATACAATTTTGAGTATGTGTCTCGTTTGACGGTTTTTTTCACAAATATGATGATTCTTTTGCATGTGTAGGACGTACTCTACGATCAAATTTTAACCATACCCTTTTCTGTCAAACTAGAAACTTGATACATCATAAATGTATTAATAACACAGGTTACACATAAATAACTGCGTTCTGAACTACTTTTTCATGTGAACTATCTAAATCTCAAACTTGTAGGTTCCTGCATTATTTTTAAAAAGGGGTCCAAAGTAACCGTCATCATATTTTATAAATAAATCATACATAGTATCAAAGATTTAAAAACGTTTAAAAAACTTGTAACAAAGGTTTTATGTTTTGCAATATAAAATCCACTCGAGTTTATGTCATAAATCTGGAGTGTATTAAAACTCCACTCGCCCGGGAGCTAAACTGGGATTAATCTGAGAAAACTCGGACGCAAAGCAACTCTGGTAATAGAGGCTATGTTTCTATGAGATTATTCTACTTTTCCACATAAGTTGTTTAATAATGATAACTTTCTTTGCCTATTTATTGGCTATCAAAGCATTATGTCATCGTATTTGCGAGTTCTCTACGTGATTGTACTGCTTTTGATTATCGTCAAAGTATTACACATTATTCTGTGCTATCGTTATATTTATTTGCGAGCTTTGTACGTGATTGTACTGCTTTGTAGTCGGTATATTGGTCCCATTTTGCGACGTCAAATTACTTCGTAGGTACCCGGGTTTACGTCATTGAAGACTCTGGGTGAGTAACTCTCACAATGAGATTTGTTTTTAGCAGACAGCGGTAGATAGAGGGAAAGGTTTTTGAGCCTATGTATGTATGTCCATTTGTTTAGCATGCTTTATTAGCCTAAACGTCAAGACGGATTTTAATTTGTAGGATGTTATTTGATTTGTCTCCGTTGTGGGAGTGGTACCTATAGAATATAATATGTATTTTTTTAACCGACTTCAAAAAAAGGAGGAGGTTCTCAATTCGACTGTATTTTTTTTTTTTTTTTTCTTTGTTACTTCAGAACTTTTTACTGTGTGGACCGATTTTCAAAATTCTTTTTTTGTTTGAAAGCTGATACCTTCCGATTGGTCCCATTAAATATTTTTTTAAATCGCTTCGGTAGATTTCCAGATATTGACCAAAACGTCCTGTTTTTCAGGGCTATCGAGC
>LGAG01000452.1:803497-834270 GCA_001278395.1 Lerema accius | reverse complement strand
TAAATGGGTACCTCGTTAACGATGAATAGGTTTTATAAGATCGTTACCATTCTTGTATTGGATTTATGAAACAATATTTTTGAATAATGTTGTGTAGGTACAGTACTTGAGAGTCGCACGCGTATGTACCGCCTACAAGCATTAACAATGCGCCCATATTATAATCGTAAATGCGGATGCTTCTCAACTCAATGGATACACTTCGCTGCCCGGATTCACTTCACAAGTCTTTTGTGAATCTATTTGTATCAGCTTGGGAATATTATGACTTAATTTACGTTCCATACGGGATACATTTAACGGGGGGATGGTTGTATTCAATAGCTATGACGAATTCAATTAAATAGAATATTAGGATCACGTTAAATAAATAATCGAAATGAGTGGTCGCCTTAAAAAAGTGTCAGAGGAATGAAAAAGAAAAAAATAAAATTAGTAATGCATTGCATAGCTAGCTGAGTATAGCTATACTATGTTACCATGTATTGCCTAAATTACATAATAATTATGTTTTTTTTTATTTCTACATTTAACTCAATCATTAGTTTCATGTTTATCCAACTATCGGGATAGTGGCCTCAAGGCGCCCCCCTTTATTTTCGCCGGTGAATCAGGGCGCATCACTGTATATACTTTCAGTACTCCAGTCACCCAGATAATTAATGGAGAATATTATGTTGCACTCACCGAGATTCAACTTCCATCACGTTTTCCCTCAAGTTCCTATCATCCCTTTTTCAAACTGTGGCTGTAAACTGAGACTGCTGTAAAAATAACAATTTCTTTCAGCCTTCTTTCCCAGCGTTCTTTGACCCCAACGAGGTCCCAGTCCCAGCGTCAGATGACCTTCCTGAAGCCGGCTGCGGACACCACCCTGGACCGCAAGGCTTCCATTGTCGATGAGACTACCGGCATTACTCGTACTCAAATGAAAGGTAATCAAATTACCCTATGTTAAACTCTGAGTCTCTGATGCACCTGTGGCGAGTTGGGAGGCACAGGTTAATTTTTGGGATAGATAAGTGGCAGTTATGAGTTTCTCAGCACTATACAAATTAATAATTGTGTAGAAGATTGTGATATCTCACCTGTGTATCATGATAGGAGGAAATCTTACTGCAGAGTTATAAATGTTCATTATAAGTATCTCAACAGCTTGTATTGTGTACTCAAAAGATACAATAATTATGACATTACGATCAGCTGAAAATCTTTAACTATCTGTCTAGTCTAGATATTCATGTTGTTTAAAAGTGGTCTCCATTATCTCGAAAAAGGCAAGCTATGAGGTACTTACGTTTAATTGAAGTTATTCTTACTAAAATTCAATTCCAGTTTTGGAATGAGAGTTCCGTTAACCTAGTTAGGAAAAATTTCTTCAAGTGTTCTTGAAGAAGCTTATTTAAATAGTAATTCTCGCCGCTAGGACGGTTTCTGTGAAATTGCTTTTCGGTGACAAGGTCCGAGCTAAATTTTATCTCATGACTAAAGTTAAATTCGGAAAAATGTCAACGGGAAAAATGTTTTACTTAATGACGTAGGTACTCTAAAGAGCTATGTTGCAGGTGTGTAAAGGTTTGCATTAGCGAAGCGGGGACAGGCCACTAGTTACTTAATATTCTTCATGACTATTTAAGTGTATTTTTCTTGGTCCAAAGTTTTCCTTCACGTAATGATATTTATGAATGGCATTAAACATTAAACTGAAAATAATAGGTAGGTTATGTACCTACTTACCTCTATGATTTCACCGCTGAGTCATACAGTTTTTGATATTTGGTGGAGACTTCAGTACTATCGAGCTGATTACATTATTATCTAATCTAGCACTTAGGTACTATGACTTTAGAGTATCTTTCCTCATAAATCCATTCCTTAGTAAAATTTTATCGTTATCAGTAGGTACCAACCCACACTCACCACATAGTGCTGAAATACCTGCTAAAACCAATCATTCCGTCTTCATCGTAATGAGCCACTACGAGATCGAGAAGACGAGCCATGTAAATGGTTTCCGCTTAGTAGGTACCAACATCCTACTTTATAAAATTGGGATTTATTTTTAGAATTCCGCGAAGCATTCCGGCTGTTTGATAAAGACGGCGATGGGACCATCACCAAGGAAGAGCTGGGACGAGTTATGCGCAGTCTGGGGCAGTTCGCCAGGGTCGAGGAGCTACAAGATATGCTGCAGGAAGTGGATAGCGATGGTACGTTTATGACTTCTGTCCATTAATTAACAGTTAACGATGATCTGTAGAATCATTTGGTATTGTCAATGAAATTCAGAAAGAAAATTAACCACGATTATTACGCTGTCCTATATTTTGCCTACTATTGCCATGATAACAAATATTCAACCATATTAAGAGGATGTTTATGAAGGTCGTACCGTCACAAGGATTGCAACAATAACAGCAGTTTGTAAACACTGGAATGCGCATCAAGTACCAGGAAAAGTACGTAGGTACTTAGTTGTCATTGTACTACTTCATGGTATTATTGAAGTTGAAGGATGCCCTGTATAATCACGATATTCAAAACTGTATTGAATTAATCGTAGCCTTATAGAAATTAGTAACACAATCCTTTACAGCAGACATTAAGTAGGTAGGGTAGCTATCAATAAAAATTCAGACCATAATTAATACTAATTATCTACATCGGCGTCAAAAATTTTCATCAACACTTACGCTCTTACTTCATCTTCTTTCTGTTCAGGCGACGGGAATGTAAGTTTCGAGGAGTTCGTGAACATTCTGTCCAAGTCGATGTCGGGTGGTGGTGGAGGAACCAGCTCGGCGGAGCAGGAGGAACGCGAGCTCCGAGACGCGTTCCGTGTGTTCGACAAACACAACCGCGGATACATCTGCGCGTCAGACCTGCGCGCCGTGCTGCAGTGCCTGGGAGAGGACCTTTCAGAAGAAGAGAGTAAGGCAACTTCTCAGTACTTCCTGCAACAGTATGGTTTTACGTGATTAACTCGTCAAAATTCTTATACCATTATCAAAATGCTAGCGGAGCGCCTTTATCGTGACGTGTGAAATAGTCTTTTATTATGTAGGTGTACTTTATCATAATGGTACCTACATTAAATTTTTTTGATAATTTATTTTCAGTCGAAGACATGATCAAGGAGGTAGATTCCGATGGTGACGGCCGCATAGACTTTTTGGGTAAGATTTATTTTATTGCATGTTAAATACAATACCTACAACAAAAAAATTCTTTTTTCGTACTTTATCTTTTTTTATTTTTGCATCAGTGTAACTGTAAGTTTACCATTGGACCTTAATATAGTTGATTCTAGTTTTGCTGATAATAGGCGACATTGCTCATTTACCATCTCGTGGCTCATTTCTTGACTATGTTCATAAAACACAATTTAATATTTCAGAATTTGTCCGTGCCCTCGGGGAGCCGGAGGACGCCTGCGATGATGAAGACGAGGATGACCCCACTGACCTCGACTTGCCACTGGAGCGACCGATCATTGGTCGTTGCCCGCTGCATTGCTAAACAACTACTATCTAAGTTCGATAGGTAGACCCGTCTTAGAACATATCGGGGACCTTGACCACAACCACATATGAAGTTACTGCTACTTTGGAGAGTAATGAGTAACAAATAATTAAAGAGATCAAAAACTTCATCACTCGAAAGAAAAGTCCCTTGTCAGCCAACGGGGGCCCGTGGGCAATGGTCCCACGTGTCCTTATAATAAGACGGAACAATCAATAGGTGAACTGTTCGGTACCTATTTCAACCGAACTGTTCGATATTTCAACATTCGTAGGGATTTAACTTTATACCTACTACAAGTTTGCGTAAGTACACACCTTATGGAGGTACCTATGAATAAATCGCGAATACATTTAATTAATTGACACAAGTAGGTACCTACCAACCTACCTATTCAAACTTATATCAATAAATAGGATTTTTTTCAATATGTTATTACTTACGTAAGTACCAAATTTTTGTAGGTATAATAAATTAAAACTTTTTCTAAATAATATTTATACACTTTAATATTTCAATAAATTCATAATAACTTTTAAAGTAGGTACATAATATAGTATAATAATACATATAGGTATATAAAAATATTTAATGCATTTTTATACCACTATCCAATTTTGACATATCTTTATATCAGAATTTACCTATAAACCTAATGTTTCTTCAAATATCGACGTAATTTTTTTATTCTATTTTATATTTAATTTATTCTTAATTTATATACTTTAGCATCTATTATAGCAGGTACCTTATCTACTTGGCTGTTGTGTAAAATGTAAACCAATTTATATTAAATTAATTTTATATAAAAAACGGCCTAATAAGGTAGAACTTTTGTTATAAAAATCTGAGTAGGTACCTAGTAACTTGATTAACTCCTAGCTAATTAATATCAGTTCTACCTATTTTTAGTCGAAAAAAGAGATATGAGCCCCAATTATCACGGCAATTTATAAAAACAGCTAAAGATTCAAAGAAAGAGAAAGCATCTATGGCATTTTCTTTGCTAAAAAAAATATATTTCAGTTAACTCATACCACATTGTCATGTTAAGGAATTTATTTTAAAATTCATATGAATCACAAATCCTCCAAATATTTACTAAATCTAGTTTACTAAAATTCTACACCTATAAAACATAATAATGTACTTGTAGTTTTAAAATTCAGGTGACTAGTATAATAAAATATCTTAACACATAACTTTTTGAATCTCTAATATTTTCTCTGTCCTAAGATGTAATATTAAACTTTTAAGTACCTTTACTATGTGATCTTAATATAATACTTATTGATGTCATAGCTTAATAAAAGTAATTAATTGTAAACTTAACTTAATAAAGCTTTGTGAATTGTGATGTTTTGTCTTATTTCCTTTGTCTACATACTTAACAGCGCTACATTTATTAAGGTAATTTTTACTCTTTTTGCACTCTTAGTGATCTTAAATTCACCAATAAATAATTAAGCTACGCCTTTATTTTATAGTGCAGTAATTTACGACCTCTTTCAGATAAGTCATCCTTTGTACTAGATAGATACTTATCTTATATCTTAATTTAGGTACCTCTTATTTATTTCATCAATAAACTTTATCTATGTTTGTCTTATACGGTTATTGAAAGGCGACAAAATAAAACATTACGTTTGTTGTAAACAATTTTTTATTAACATATCAAAATTATTTACACATCTATATACATGATTGAAATGCACACTGAAAACATGTATATGAGGCAGCTATTTGTTATAGGTTCTAGCTTTTACACACGTTTAAATAACAATGAAATGCCTAAGTTTTTGACTTATAAATGCTAGTAATACATAAACAATAAATTGTTCTATTTATATTGATCAGTTTTAAACTAACACTGGTAGTTAGATGCATAATTATTATGCAACATCATTTATTAAATGCTTGTAAAAATATCACTACGAAAACTTGCATCGCTTCTTCTTCGTGGCATTACTAAAAAGATCAAAATTAAATTAAATTTCTCCCAACACTTAATTTTTTTTCTGTAGGTACCTAAGTATATTGTTACGGAAGTCCTTCTAAACGGCTGGAGCGATTTAATGAAACTTTTGTATGTTTAATGATTTAGCAAGGGTCTAACTGATTTAGATGTCATTATTATGAAAATTGAAATGCCGTCATAGTGTAGTGTTTTTATGAATTTTGAACGACCAGAGTACATAATGAACAGAAAAATGACTGAATGAGAGCAATTGCAGGCGCGGTCAGTAAATGGAAGAGTGACCGCTAGTAGCAAACAATTTAGAGTGCTTCCGAGCTTTAGAGGGCAAGGTCAGCCCTGCCAGAGGCCACTAACCACTTTACCAGAATGATAGCTCTAGATTTCACAGTTATTACGCCACTTTAGAGCCTTCGAGTATCATAGAGTACGTTCGAGTACAGTCCATTTTTTTAACTTGTCCTATTTAGCACACAGTTTTACGGAACTAGTGTAACGGAAATCATATTTTTATGTTATTCACACTTTTCTAATATTGTATAAGTGATTTCAACATTTCAATATCACATAAGCTTAAATACCTACTGCAAATGATTTTCTTTTAATATATTTAAGACAAGTTAAAAAAACAGACTGTAAATTAAGGTTGACCTCTAACCCCTCCACCAACCACTTAAAAGCAACGCGGCACATTACCCTTGTTCCGCTCAAATATTGGATGATCCCAGAAAATTAGTAATGCATGCATAACTCTATCCCAAGCGACCATTGAAATATTTCCCATACCATAAATATAATGAGGTAAACAAGTATACTTCTACAGTTTCATCTTGTTACAAGAACTTTGAAATCTAAATTAATAAGCCATCTTATGCTGTCCGTTGACGGACAATCTATGCCAGTAATCTGAAGCAGTCACCATGCTTAATTGTATGAAGCGATTACTTCAAGCTGCTCGTGTATGGCGTTTGGACTGCACGTACCAGCTTGAAAGAAGTCTGTCTATAGCCAGCCCTATAATTAAGATTTATTTAAAATGTATGCGAACGTGATATTGTTTACAACTTATAAGATAAAAAAGTGTTTTGGGACGTACATTTTTTTTTTAATTACACCAAATTCTAGCATTTGTAAATGAGAATCTCAAGGACTCTAAATTGAAACAGAAAAGGCAACCTTAATCATAACCATGACTAATAAATATAATAAAATTTGAACTATTAATTGATCATTATCGACATTTCTATTCAGCAGTAATAAAATCACATAATTTACACTTTTAGCATTTTGTTCATTTCATAATATAAATACTACAATTATATTATAAAAACAATAGTCTTCCTAGCCTGTTATCATAGATTAAATTTTGAAGTATATGAAATGGCATACACAAGTCCAAATTGCAGGAGTTTCGTAATAAATTTAACTTCCTGATTTTAATTAATTCCTGAAATTATAACGTTTCATTTTCCCATTCGGTTTCTATATAAGAAAGGCTTTAATTTGCTATTTTAGTAGTAAAGGCACTACGGCTTGCACCTACTTGATACTCGTACAATTTTATGAGGTAAAGCTGATTATAAACATTTTGTACTACATATTATAACAGTAGGTATTTAAATCATTGAATCTTGTAACTTGTATCAACAAATTAATAAATTTGTAACACACTTTACGTAATACTTAAGTGGGATTGAATACATTCTAACTGAATTATATGAATGACTTAAATAGAAAATATTAAACATAAATGATGAACATGTTATAAATAGTATGTAATTCTCATATGATATAACCGGCTGAGTACAATTAATTTAATTTAAAAAAAAAACATAAATGCGGGTAAATTCTGGATATATCGTAAAAGCATAGGAGGTAAAATATAATGGATTATAGGACTAGAATATTCGTTATGTAATAATTAATAATTATAATTATATAATTAATTACAAATAGTAATTGAGTTCTAGCTATGGAAGGTATATGATTGATATGTTCTTACTTACAAAGCTTATATTCAAATACATAAAGCTAAAATATACTGGAACATTGATATTGCTAACTATTTATAAGTTACACCATGTTAATATAAATGCTATAATTTTCTACTAATTGATAACCACTGTGGATGCAGATATAATAAACCTTCTTTTGAATTAAAAAAAACTTAATAAAATTAGAGTCAGCATACAATTTAACTTGTTACATAATTTTGCGTTGCAATATTTTTTTAATTTTAATTATTGCAATGACAGATTAAAAATGTAACACTATAAAAACGTATATTTAACACAATATTTCACAGGCTATCAATTAGTGGAAAAGATTAAATTAATTCACTGGTTAAAAATGAAAGCACTGTTAGCTGTTAATGCGCTTCAGTCTCTAATAAACATGAGGTATTCAAACGTATCCTAAAGCAAGCCAATCTTCGTTCAGTTTTACAAACACGTTTTCGTCATATTCACGGTTCTTTATTCCTGTTAAGGGTTAAATCATGTTAAGGACAATTTTCACCATCGCATGCACCTTACTTGGTCAATTCTTAAGCTTTTCCAGTGAAAATTAGTGAAAAAGTGCAAAAGCATTAGTCTCATACAAAGAAAATTTACCTAAATACAATAAAATGAACACAACATACAAATCAACTTCTACAAGCATGATACTTTGATGTGTCATGTTCAAAAGTGACTAATTACAGATGATTATGTTTTTCGAGCCTTATCAGGAATCTTTGAATAATCCTACTAATATTATAAATGTGAAAGTTTGTAATGATGTTTGGATGTTTGGATGTTTGGATGTTTGGATATTTGGATGTTTGGATGTTTGTCCCTCCTTCACGGTCTAACCGCTGAACGGATTAAGCTGAAACTTGGTACACAGATAGGTTGCATCCAGGAATAGGACATAGGATACATTTTATCCCGATCATAGGTTCCCTTGGGATAAAATCAATATTTTGTTTATCGACTTTTCCGCGGGCGGAGCCGCGGGCATCGTCTAGTTTTTAAATAATTGTATAAACAAGACATACCAAAGTTTAATAATTTCTATATAAAATAGACAGAAGTAGAAATGGTAAAGGTACTATATTTGTTCATTAGTATGGGAAAATACAATCTGATTTTTTGTTAGTTGTCAACAACAGATAGTATAATGAACTAAATTCTTTTTGATTAAGAAAAATAATAATAAATTCGAATTTGTTGTAAGCAAAATAGGAACCGCAATCAAATATGCGGGTCTACGCATACTGTTCTTACTTTGGTACCATTTCCACTTCTGGTTGTGATTTGTGATCAGTTCCAAAAATCTATTTAAATGATTTCGAATCGAATGATAAGTGCAATAGCAGATAAAAAAACGAATTACATTGTCTACCAAATTAAAGCTAATAATTGTTAAATAAATCCGATACTCAAATACATTATGTTGTTACGATACAAACTTATAATGTCAATTCGAGAACACTTTAAACTATTTCATTTGAAATAGTTAAATTAATAACCTTCACCAAAACGTGGTTAATAAATTCGTTTAATCAACAAACAGAACAAAAGCTTTCACAAACTTGTATAATTGTATTTAAAATTTTGTAATTATTAGGTATTTTTAATTTAACTTTAGAATGATATGCATTTTAAATCATCAAATCTTTTTAACAAATTTTAATTTGACACAATTTTTGGAATTATTTTTGTAAAAGTCCGAGCAATTTGTTAGCTTTAAATGGTACCATTCACTATCCTGTAAGAGGGACCGTAATTACGAAAAATTTGCGCAATATGCAAAACTGCGACAACAGAGATTTTTTTCTACTTTCTACATTTGCAACAATTTGGGTCACCGAAACACGAACAATCATACCGGATAGTGAATTGTACGCTTAAAACGAGCGTGCTGGTTAATGAATGGTCCGCACAACGATCTACCTATCTACCCTCCTACGTGTAAGAGCTAAGTTGTGCCAATTTTTACCGTACGGTGATGAACTTAGGGTCCATGTGGCCGCTGTCGCTCAACGTGCGCAGGATCACGTTGCCATTGGGCAAGATTGAGAGCCACGTGATTGAGCCGTGGTTCAATGATATCCGTAACCAGCCCTCGGGTGGGAATTGAAGAGCTCTGGAACGTGTAAAATTTCTTCTTAACTTCTTTTCGCATTATTCAGTTACGATTAATTAACAATAAACTTATAGTTTGGAATTAAAATTAACATACATAGAAGGTAGGATAAGATATATTATGTTACTGAGCCTTGCCTATGAGTTCTAAACTTTCGTATTTCATGAAAGTCTATGAAACAAAGTCCCTGGATCTCTTAGCACCATTAGGTATAAAATATATTTTGGAAATCATTTAAGATTAAAAAGTATTGATACTAAATTTTAGTTACTACAATATTTGAAAATATGTTTTACCTACTATTTATTTCTACTCTACTCTACTCTCTAGTCCACTTACTTGCAAACGAAGAACCTGATAACGTTGGCGTGGCACACTATGATGGTGTAAGTATCTTTGTCCTGGTCTGGCGGCGCTCGGTAGAAGTATTTTCTGAACGCCGCTTCAATACGAGCCCCGTCCTGGAAGAACTGCTACGAGATGCGGAACGATACTTGCATTAGTGCCCAGTTTTGCTATACTCCTAATTTTGTGTATATTTTTGTATGTTACGTAAATAGCTAGATATGAAAAAAAAAATTTTCAAAACTATTTTTAGAACATTTATTCTGTTACAAGATTTATTGTGATTGTTATACAATGTAAAATGTTAATTGGAAAATGTTATAAAATGTACAAATGTGATATATAATGTATTAGTAAATTTAACTCGAAAACATTCACGGAGTTAATAATAATAATGTTTTATCGAAAACAAAAAGTCCAACAAACCCAAAACATATCAATTGTTAATTTCAGATTATTTTGTGTTTGTACATTCTAATGAAGAATTATTGTATGTTAAATACATACCAATAGGAAATAGTATAAGTGCCATGATAACATAATGACTGCATGAGAAAATGAGGTTGTAATATTTAATTGTGAGTCTTTGATTTTAGGAAGGAATTGATTATATTATAATTAACATTATGTCATGTTAGTAGCCAATGAGGAAGGATACAAATAAGGTATTAATATTATGTATAGTACAAAACAATAATATTAAGAGTATTGCAAAACTAGGCATTGTGGGCATTGTATTTGCAACATTTAACTTGATTACCATAAAAAACGCGTTATGTTTGGAACTAATTTGTTTTAAGGGTAGCATAAAATTTTATTGTCGCATTGTATAGGTTCATTTTGTTTTTGTACAATACTCATAAGATGAAATATGAATAAATAACATCTGGTAAAACAAAAAACTGCCTGTTTAATTTTCTTAACAACACATTCAATGATATTGACATTATATTACACAAATTCTTAACAATATGTACAGGAAAAGATTTTTGCAATGACAAAGGACGTTTTGAGTCTCCTAAACAATTTACATGTAGCTGCAATGGATAAGATACTTCCCCTCACTGCCCTAGTGCCTTGATAAAAGATCAAGATCACAGATTTTTAAATTGACAAAATTATTTTTAATTTGGAATCTCTTTGAACAAACATGCATCAAATGTTAACCCGAGCTTGCTACCATACAACACTGAAAAATGCATCCAAAATGGGTTAAAGTTTAACGTTTAAACTATTCCTGTGATTAGTGAAAACAAATACAAACACAAGAGAAATACCAAATTCAAATACTATAATCCTAAAATACATTGCTAGAGACCTTTTAAATGCCCTCAACAATTTATTTTCTTCAACTACTTCTATGAACATTCACAATTCACATAAAGCTTATAGGAAACAAGTATACCCAAAAAAAATATACACTACTTTTACTACAATAGTTTACTAAAATTTACCTTAGGTTCTGGCCTCCAGTGTCCTACAGGTGGCTCTGGTGGGATTGGTGCCCCTTCCTCGATCAACTGGCAATCTTTCACTTCAATGTCAGGTGGTAGGTACTTGGCTATTAACTTAGCTGTCTCTTGAGCACGAGTCATAGTAGACCTGATGAGCAAGTCCCACTTGATATCAAGAGCTGCCAGCCTCTGACCAGTTAGTTCCGCTTGTTTCCTACCTGAAATTTAATGTTCCAGGGCTATTTGACTTTCAGACTATATAGGAAAAATTACTATATTAAATGTCCTATTAGGGGTAATAAATAGGTCCTGGTACGTACAAATGGTGCCACAAGGTATATTATTAACCATTCATAAAGCAATAGCCAACATTTTATCTATGTCATAAATATGTTGCAGATAGAAATCAAGTCTGTGATCCCTCTCTTCAACTTACAATGCAAGATTACTGTCAACAAACTACTGCAATACATCTATACTGTAATGGGAAATTATATAGATTTAGTCAATCTCAAAATAATGTTTTACTATTGTACAAATATTCACACTATTAAACAAATATACATGACATACATTTCGCAGATAGATATGCAAGATAAACTATGAATATAATGTACATTATACCTTCATAGCAAACTCTGCAATCTCAAGTTAAATCATTATATAAATTAGGGCATTACACATATTACATACCTAGTTCTGTTAATGTCCTCTCCTTATCAGTTGGACCATCAAGATTGTACTGACCATGTCGAATAAGAAAAATGTGTCTGACGGCTTTACTCCTACTTTTCTCAATCTGCTCATTGTAGCGATTTTCATCTTCTGGTTTGGCTTCACGAACTGGACGCACTATTGATTCAGGTTCACGACTGTAATGGTGTAGTAATACCTTTATATACATAGCTCATGTTGATGGAAGTCATGAGCAAAGATAAGCAAATACAGGTGTTGTTGGTAGTTCCAGAGTGAGCCACTTGTAGAATATTTGTTTCAGTTCCAAGTCCAGGAAAGTATAAGAATAAGGTTGTTACAGTTAGATTGCAGTAGCTAAGTTATGCTGAAGACTATAAAGTCCGATTGAAACATCCGAACTTTGTATTCGCGAAAATCCTCAATATCAATCTCTACTAAAACAGCCTGGTGTAATAATTATACTCTTAGGCCTATCCAACAACAAGTACAACTCGTAATAAGTCCTCTTATAAGCTATTTAAGTCTTAATCTTGAAAAAGACTAGACATCTTTAATATCTTAATAAAATATGTACTTACTGGTCCCAATTTTTTTCCCATTTTACACTAGGGGTGAAATTAGTAGTCCACGAATTTTGAACATCATACTTTTTATTAGATTTACCGAATTTGTAGTACGCAAAGCCACCACCAACTGCACCTAAGCTTATTATGGCTATTTTGTGGAATCTTGATAACGAAGCCATATTTTAACTCAAACAATAGATCTATTAATCACATTTGCATATTTATAGGTTTGAAAAACACATATATTATTTAATAAAATTGTTCAAAATCCGCAAAAGTAGGCCAACTCTGCCAAAGCAGATCTTGATTGAAGTTTAAATTTGAATATAACCTAAAAAATTAGGAATGAACATGCCATTTTCAAAAGGATGACACTGACAATGTTGTCAAACTTATTCCCTTGACTTAAATTCTAGGTTTTTGAGCTTTAAAAACGTAGGTGGTTTCCGTTTATAGTATTATGCTTTAGTTTTTTTTGTTAATAAGGTTTATGGCTTCTATGCTCTATGATAATGGGGTTTCCCACAGGTACAGACAGGTCGAACTCATCTTGTAGAAACTATCGATTTAAATTATTTATTAATATCGTAATAAATTATTATTCTTCATCACCACGGAATATCCGTGTTCATCACTATCAAAAATGGCCAAATTGATTGTAGACCTGTGCTGTAGACACATTTTTTCCTAATAACGTGCCTACATACATAGTTTTATATTTTTATGTAAACAATTTTGGTGAGTTTCAAAAAGTCGAACATCGCGAAAACAAGTGTGTACTTACTACAAACAGAGGTCGTGGGTCACGAGCACAGAACAAGGAATGTATAAATTTCTGTGGTCGCGAGCAACGACATCATAGTCGCGAGCGTTAAATTACTTTGACTATGCGTAAGCCCCTTTTGTCGCTCTATATTGCAAATTTTTTAACTAAAATTATACAATTTAAGAGAAGAAATACATTTTTTTGTCAATTTGTACTGTAAATCATATTTATTACATTAATCAATTAAGCGGACACATCAATTGTGGGTAGGTATAATTTTGGATTTCATATTTTACTATCACCATTGGTCCTCAGAGTCAACATTACTGAGAAACCGCTGACCGATGCTACAGATATTGCCAGTTTTATACGCATATCTTCGTATCTATCGCAAGAGGTTACTTTGAATTCCCTCAAAATTCGTACGCAAATTGTCTTTATGAGTTTTGTTCCGAAGTATCTGCCTGAAAATAAAACAAAAGTATTTATTGATGATACAATCATTATAAATTGTACCTACGAAACCTACAGCATGCAGCCAAAGGTCGCCAACGGGCGCCTAAACAATACCAACTATATCGTGTAGAGAAAATGATGTCTTCTTCAACAATAGGTTCAACTACTTTTTTTATACCTACTAACCTAGGCAGTCCATGGGTCCGAAGCTAAACGGTAGGTAGCAATTTGGCATTCGCAGTTTTATATTCTCTGGGGTAAATCTCTCGGGATCAAAGGTCTCAGGATTGGTCCAGAAACGCGCGTCCCGTTGGATGTGGTACACTGGGATCACGAGGGAAGAACCTGCTGGTAGAGTCCCCGAGCCTGATGGTAAAAAAATAAGTTGGTAAGTGAAAATTACAGATACCTAGATCCTGCAGTTTTTAACTCCGATAGTGCTGTTCATAAGGTTAAGGTTGGATAGGAAGAGTGGATCTGCCTAAATCTGAAGATTTCCATTGATCGTTAACATAAGATATTCTTCGGCTGCAATATCCACTCAAAAAGAAGTGGAGTACTAGGAATAATGTACTACTAATATGTATAATTCGTATAAAACTTTTTGTAACCTTACTTATACTTATGTCTTCTTGAACAGTCCTCTGCAACATTACTCCAATTGGAAAGAGCCGAAGTATTTCTTTGAGAGCCATGTCAAGATAGGGCATTTGTTTGAGATCTTCGTCTGTTACCGGCCTATCCTCATTTCCTATCACGGAGATGATCTCTTTGTATAATTTCTCCTAAAAGAAAAAAGAAAAAGGAATCACAATACCACTGAAAAATTAACTATACCATATTAGTATCAAATCAACTAGCCGATGTTTGATATGTACCTACATAATTATTATTATTATAGCTATGTAGTAAGACTTTCTTAGTTACACCGGAGAACTAATGAATCTATTGCGTTGAGAATAAGGCGCTTTCGATTATTATAAATGAAAGTTACCTGACAATTCGGATGGTAAGCCATCATTAGAAGCAAGAACGATGACATTTTAGCCGCGGCTTCTTGACTCTGGAATTCGGAGATAATTTAGTTTAGTGATTTCAAGAAATTTAGATATCATTTTGGAAGATTAAAACTCAATTACTGTTAAGTGAAGAGTTATAGACAGTATAGGAGACGATCCACTAGACATATTTCTGAGCCAAAAAATATCTCACAAGGGAGCACTAGTTTAAATATTAACTTTATTAAATTCTCAAGTTTCGAACTTACGGAAGTAAATACTGTAAATGTTTCCGTTACTAACTCTCGATCATCTAGTTCTTGAGACAGCAAGAATCTATCGATGACGCTCAGCTGAGTGTTGTTCAGGGAGTCTTCATCAGTATTCATCAGATCCAGTTTGCTTTTGTCGATATTTTGCAGTTTTTTCAGTCTCTTCGTAAGAATATATCCAGCGAAGATATTCATTTTTGAAGCAAAATCTTTCAGCATGTTGCTTGATCTCGTGAACCAGAATAGTGGATCTATCTGTAGATACCATTTTGTCATCCTATCAAAGGTTATGTCGTACATTCTAGAAGTAGGAGCAGAGTTTAAGTTGAGTAGATATAAGTGAAATATTAGTTAGTTTAGGATTGAGTTGGAGGGTGAGGAATGGTCTAATGACCACTAAGCAGTTTCTCTAGTATTAAGGCATGACGCTTGGCGGTATTTCTTTTTTTAAGGTTTTGGGTTTCAAGGGAAGCAATTTATACCTACTTAACAATAGGTTGTTAGAACATTAATTTCATTACCTTGGACTTAAATCAATTAGTTCTTGTAAATGCGGTATATTTAAAGTTTCTTCTCTGCTAAGACCCATTAGTGTTTCTGCAACAAAATAATAGTTCCTAGATATTTATTTAAAATCAACCGGAATGTTTTTGATGTCGTATCACTAGGCGGTTTTCAAAGCTTACTGATAAAAAAACATAACAAGATTTGGCTGTTGGACGTCCAAAATTATCTTGCTACCTATAGAAATTGTAGTAATTTTTACTACTTATTCTAATCCAAATTAATGGTAAGAGTTTAAAATAACTATGTACATTGATATGTGCTGATAGCTGTAACTTTAAGCCTATCATAATTTTTTTGTTTTATAAATAACTTAAGTGAAAAATATACTTACGACAAACAGAGTAACTAGTTGTCTGAATAATGGTATTGTAAATATCAAATTGCTTTCCTTTAGGAATTTCTCTGTATTTTTGCAAAAGAATATCTACTTCTCGATTAAAAATGTCTCCATAACTCTCAATGGCCTTCTTTCCGTAGTTCGGCGTAGCTATTTTACGATGCTTTCTCCAAACTGTACCTGGAATTATAATACTATTATACGTCAACTACTTTAATAGGAAAGGAGTCTATTCCTAGCGCCATCTATGTAAAATATATTGGCTTTATCTTTTGAATCTAACGGTCTATTTATTTTAAATTAAAAAGCGTTAGGTATATTGGATGATTTTTAAAAATATTACCACCCATCTTTACTCATGGACACTAGAGTCAAGTCACCCAAATTTTTTTTAACATTATTTTCCTTTATCAGGCATATCAATGTAACCAACAGAACGCACTCACAAATATCTGAAATGAGCCATCCTTAACTTAATAGAAAAATGTTAGCCTGAACGTCATCAATGAAAGTTAGAAATAATACAGGGTGGCTCCATTCTGCCATCCTGGGTAACTATATTACTTAAATCTTAAATGAACGGATCCCTTCCCTGAGCACAATACGTTTTTTTCATCGTGATTTAAAAGGTCAACAACCTTGGCACTACTTTTATTTATTTCATTAATTTTAAATTAAATTTATTTTAACATTGAATTATTGTTTATTCTTTAATTTTTTTCAATTTGTGTCTGTCTTATTTTTAAATAGATAATTACAATAAAAAGACACTGTAAGATTGTTTACCTTTTAAATCACGACGAAAAAAACGAGGTTATAATTAAAACTTATTGGATTCGCTTACTTACCGGATCCGCTAAGTATCCCGCCACCTAACATATTAGCCATGTATTTGTACTGAGGGCCTTTGAAACTAATTTTTGGGTTTGTGAGAACAGCCTGTAATATTTAATATTGTTATATTTTTTTTGTCCCTTAGTCATTAAGTTATGCCTACTTTAATGGCGACAATATTGTAATCATCAACATAGGTACTCACTTTTAAATCATCAGGATTACTCAAGAATACATTTAGTTCTGGTCCTAACCAAATTTGCATCACGTCTCCGTATGTGTCCATCAATTTCCTTATTACATTAATCAGTTCTGCAACAACGATGAAAATTACTGACCGACGATGATACTAATTATTAATTTTTATGACTAAAATTGTTGATAAATAACTCGTTAAGTTAATTAACTAAAAAAATATGTGGAGAATAAAAAGTTCTCAATTCATCATTAATGAAAGCAAGTGAAAAATACTTATTGGAATCTCGAAATATAGATACCATTACTGCGTTATCATAAAATGTTTAAATAGGAAATCACTAATCACTATTCTTCGTATCATATTATAATCATTTGTGATCATAATTTTCTTGCTACGACAGTTACCCCTTCCCTCAAAGAATCATGTTGGTATTGGGTAATCTATCTAGGCGGCTTAACTTATAAAGCATAATTACGCTAGTTGCTATTCAAAACGGTTCTAGAGACACTCGTGAATTGAGGTCATAAATTATCACAAAAGGTCAGCAACCCTGAATTCTGTTATATTTGAATGTATAACCAGGGCCATTCTTGTACGTGACTGTTTTATTACTCTTGATATTAAGACCGAATGTGTATTTTTCCTGACGAAATCTGACCCCAAAAAGAGCTACAATTGGTACAATATTAGTTGTTTTCCCCACTAGTAAAATATTGAACTTGTAACAAGACTATAAAGATTATTTTCTTAGATGTTTTCCGGTGGCAAAGCTTGCATTTGCATCACAAGAGTGTCTGAGGCAAGATTAGCATTCAGCATTTGTGTACAATTTACAATATCAAGGAAAATCAGAAGCGACGCGGACGGCGTGAAATAATGGAAAATCTCGTTATATAACATACTGAAGTGTTTAGAATTTTCGGCAATAGATGATTTGAAAGCTTACTCTCTTGCCGAAGATTCTGAAATATTTCGTATGTCTACTTCAACTCTTGCGAGTACTTTATGTAATAATTAGAACTAATCTAAGTGATTTGGCTTATTAATTTTGTGCAAGTGCTTTTTAATGTTTAATTTTTTTTTCTAAGAGATTTATTATAATACCAATTTTCTAATAACATTTCATTGTGTCAAGTCATTCGAAATTTGTAATTTTAATGCTTATTTATTTTAAGTATAATACAAGAATCATAATTCAATTTTTTAATTTATTTTTTATTCATAATTAAAAAGAACCGCCTCCTATCTGCGTGTGTATTTACTATTTGATGTTCAATAATTTAGCCACAGATAACTAGGTAATGAAATAAGGTAGGACTTCGAAAATTAAGTTGACTTGCATAATTTCGTAGGTACTATAACCGAAAATAAATAGTTAGAAAAGAAATATTTATTTTTAAATTCGATAAATTATTAAATTTTAAACTCATACTTTCAGAAGATTTAATAAATAGGTAGGTACCTAATAAATAGGTAATAGGTACCTTACATTATGTAAGGTTCCAATGGCGATATTCTGCAAAGTTGTTTATACCGCCATAAAACGATGATTACCTGTCTTCATTAAGTGTTAGTATAGGTAAATTTATGTTTAATTGGTATCAGTTTACGATTTTTCCGGGTAGGAGATAAATGGTCGTGGTTACAGTAAGTACTGACCTCAAAACTACGTGAAGGCATGTAATTACTAAATTACAGTTTACTTGCATAACGAGAGCCATTGCATGATGATTTCCGCCTGACCCGAGATCACCTAAGTCGCCATTTATTAGAGTAAAGAGCATGTGATATTTATGCGACAGAATGCAAGCGTCCGTTACCCCAGCCAATGTAACTATTTTCTAATCTGTGCCCCAGCGGAATGTTGTCGAATTTGGTATTTTTTTGGACTGCGTTTCAGGTGTACACTACAATCGACCAGTAATTTTTTTAACTTGCCCTACATAGCGCGCAGTTTTACGAAAACTTTGTAACGGAATTTACACATTCTCATGTTGTACACACTTTTCCAGAAATGTTTGAGAGATTTCATCACTTCAATAATCAAAAATTTATATTTATAAAAAGTGCTTTGAAAACAAAAAAGTAACAAAACGGACTATATCTACCTAGTTTTGTTATGAGTTACATAATCAGATTTTTGATTAACAATCATTTCTCAACTCCTTAGATAAGGGGATAGAAGTATCTATGGGATTTTCGTCTGGTTTAAGAATATTACTTTTTATTACAATGTCATACTTATAAATTCCTTCAATTTTACTGGATTCTGTACGCGACATCGTAATCGCGTTACCTCAACCGAACATCCCTATAAGTTTAGGTGTTAAAATCAACAATATTGACCACATTGCATAACGATAAAAAACTTAATGCATAGTCGCAACTTTGCTTCAAGTCATTTAGCATAACAGAAATAAGAAAAAACCTCCTGTGTGGCACATGAACAAATGTGCGTTGCCAAGCAGAGGTAGTCGACGTGGTCCGGGGAAGGCCTTTGCCATTGATATCAGACGCCTGTTCTTGTATCTCCACCGCAGCCAGAACGACGCCAGAACAATTGTTATTGCTAGAAGCGGCCAGAACATTCTGAAACAAGCGCATATATAGGTGCAGTCCATCACCAACCCTACGTTGGTTATAGAGCAAGGGCGGGTCTACCTAAGGGCCTGTGGATACAAAGGGCCCGAAGGCCCAATTAAAAAACAAAATTATCATTAAAATCGATTAAAGAGGTCACTTCACTATTGAAGAATCAATATTTTTATCAGCCGATTTTTTTTTTCCTGATACCTTTACACTTCATTACTACCTATTTATTACTATAGAAAAGGCCTAAGGGTAGTATTAGCCCAGGGCCCCACAAAGTCACGATGCGTCCCTCTTATAGAGGGACTGCATCATGCAGTCGCTGCCGGCAGCTTGAAGCAACCAGCCTACGAATGTATGAACCGGTTGCTTTATTAGAGCTGATTGATCGTACGTATACTTTAAGTACCTTCTATGTCAAGTTTTACTACCACTGACTTTAAGTGGTCCTTCTATGTACAGTTTTACTACCGCTGGGTTCACGGGTTCATAGGTGCTGGTATTTGACCAAACCAGCACTCTAATAACTGTGGGGAGTATGGGGAATAATGGGGAGTATTTTGCTCAATATTACTATGATCAATTCCGTCTTTATTTTATGGGCACATCGGGCATAAGTCCAAAGAGCCTCACGGCCTCAACGTCACGTCCTCAAGGACCTCACGAGGGCCCCGAATGCTGACAAACTTAACTTTTAAATGTACCTAAAGGAAGTGAACACCAAAATTTGATTTTAGGGTTAAAAAGTCTTAAGGGGATATCCGATTCAGATGCTGCCCAGATTTGAGGTACCTATATTCGACTCCGACGAGGCCTCAAATTCGTGTGCCTTAAGATGGCTCTCACTTCGGATAGATCGTAGTCGCGGCTAAATTATGATGATTCAGAGACACTTGGCAACATTATGCTGCAATGAACGTATTGATATATTTGTTTACATGTGTTTTTCTACTTTACCTATACTCAATGATTATAACAAGAGCCAATCATTCTTTCAAACAAGATAAACGGTTGCAATAAATATGCTTGCATAGACATTGTATCGTAGGGTAATTAAAAAATGTATGTATGTATTTATGTACGAGTACTTATTTTATAGCAAACTTCCTGTACGCAGCATATGCAGTGAATTGATTGATCGATATAATAATACTCATAACAAGTACTTATTACTTAGTTGTGACAATATGTCTACTGCTGTATGCCATTATGTTCTTAATAATAAGAATATTCGTTACTAAAATTGTTTCTGATTGTAATATTAAAATTCCAATATCTATTGACAGTGAAATGGGACTGAGTTTAGTTAGGTAATACAATAATACCTAAATGAAAAATTGAAATCAATTCAATTCGGATAATTTTTCGATTTGATAAAAAAAAATCTAATTGGGTCGGCAATATAACATGAAAATCTGTACATTATTTTTGGTAAAGTGGGGTTTTTATATAATTATTTTGGAACAAAAATAAAATTTAAAGTATGCTCACCTCGGTGAAGGAAAAACTTGCTAGTAAACGCCGTACTTCTTCGACTACTACGAGAGAACTACCCTGGGGAAGGTTGTATCTTTATTAACATACAGAGTTACTATCACGTTCAGTTCAATGATGACAAGACGATATAAGACCCAACTGCATCACATTGTAAATGAAGAATTTAACTTTATACTTACTTTTATATGTAACGTAATTATTTTGCTAATTAACTTATAAACAGGTTCTTGAATATCATACAATATAATCAGAATACACAGATGTATTTTTTTCGAAATCAATCAGTTAGCCTTCTATATTAAAAGCTAGCTGGGCCGGGGACTTTGTCTACGTGGAATTTAATTTAAAAAAATACTGTTCAACTAGCAAATTTTATTAAATTTAAAACATTTATTTCGTTAAATGAACTAATAGCATATTTAATGACTTTCAAAATAATATTAAATTAAATTAAAAAAAATAATCATTAAGTACCTCTACATCTTTACTTTAAAACTGCATAGAGTTTCGATATACAATAGCAATCATACCATCGGCTTTAAAAAACTCCCGTTACCTAGTTATTTAAAAAAAATAAGGTTTGAATAATTCTGTATACCGCATATTAAATTTCAATAAAATTATTTTATTTTTACCCACGACGGAACGGAGATGGTATAATTATGCATTTAGGGTGAGAGGTTGTGTTTGTTTGTGCAAAACCTATGTCTACATTTTTCTCCGAAACTGCTGGACCGATTTAGATACGATTTTCAGTGAAGGATGTGTGAGCCACCGGAGATTGTTCTTAGACAAGTTCCATGGTGCTAACTCACTAGGGGGCGCAGCAGTAGCGTTTTGAAATTTACTACTCCTTTTATCTCCGGACTGGTTAAAGCAATTTAGACCGGACCCCTTAAAGGATTGACGATAGACTACTAAACAGTTCTAGCTAATATTTTATTCTATAAAATGAGTTATGTTTACGTAAGTAAATATGTAATCGGGTGAATCCAAACGGCGTCGCCAGAAGAGATGAATTATACTAGATGTATTTTGCCTCAAAAAATCGATTTATCGTGGTATTATTTGCAGAAAAATACGTTTTCATATATTATTTAAATGATTTTGAACATAATGGTGGCGACATCTGGTTCAATGCATAACAAAAAATGTGAACATATTTTAAAAATTAATGTAATTTTTAACGTCATCAACGGTTGCCACGACAACGTATTGCACAGTTTTATTTTATTTCTTCGTGGCTAGCATCTTATTTTCATTTAAAGTAGGTCGTTAACAATTATGTTATACCTACTTATGACCCATTTTAGCAAATAACAAATTTTTCGGAAGTCAAAGGAAGGACTCATGTCGTAAAATTATCGCCCTTGAAGCGACTTTACAGATAACCATTGTTTTTTGTCTACGAGTAGGTATGTTCCAAACAGTGGTTGTAGTCGTTGTAATGGAAAAAGGATCAAATAAAAACAAATTTAAAAATTTTGGAAATACCCACGACGAATGAAATAAGTGTAAGTAATTGTAAAAGAATGAAATAAAATTTTAAACCCCCGACTCAGGAAATACAATTATAAAACCAAAAAAATCCGTCGGGGGCTGTCTTTAACTGCACTGGGATACATTTATGATAATAGAAGAAATATTGGGTACATAATATCAGTACATAAGGTCACTACCAATATCAAAAGGCAGCCCCCGGGGTATTTTCTTGGTTCACCCCATTAGGGGTTGAAGGTTAAAATACTTTTAGTATTTTTGTACTCCTCATTGCATCCGCCAGTGAAAGTCCCGTCAAGATCGGTCCAACTGTTTCAGAGATTAGCCGGATCAAGCAGAAAGACGGGCAGACAGATAAAAATTAAAAAATATATTATTTTGGTATGTGTATCGTGTATAATAATAATTACGTATAAATTAAGTATGAAGCGGTTATTTTAACTTTACAAACAGAACAAACACTTCAATTTTATTTAATTGTATAGACAGAAAAGATGCGAAGTAAAGTATCAATAATATGTTTAGAACGAATTCAAATTTCAAAGAATATCCAAAAGGAAGATGCCCATTATATGGCTTTGAGACGTCCAACAATATCCTTAATTCATAAAAAGTTGTGTTTTTTCTAGCTACTTCTAATAATATTATTTTATCCAAATAAGTTTGCAATTTTTTTTTGAAAATAATAAGGATTAAAACGATAAAAAGGAAAATAGCCAGGTCTTTGCCTTACACTGTATCGTGTGTGAAGATGGCTAACGAAATTTTAGGACTTTTAGGATGTGATGGTGATAAATGAAAAACAAATTTCCATAAAAATATATGCGATTAGAACGATTGCAAATCATTTTAATATGTAGGTAACTCTTTAATGAGGATTTAATATCGGTAATTGTAATAAAATTAAAACTTATGTATGTAATTGAACTTTTTCCCCCGATTTAATTTTTCAATTACGGCATCACTATATGAAAATAAAAAAATATTTAACAATTAAGAACTTAAAATAATATAGGGCATAACATTTAAAAAAAGTACAAATTAATTCATGCGTCGCTTCGCTCGTTGCAAATTTTTCTGGGTCGAGCTCTCAAGTTGTATCCTTTAGCAAACTTCACAGAAATGGCCACATAGAGTTCCAGATCTTCTAAGCTTCCATCTGCTTCGAGATGTACTTGCCGAAGCACCCTCACCACCATAGTCTTAACCAGAGCAGTAGCATACACTCGACCTGAAACATAAACTTATTTATTACCAGTGGACCCGCCCTCGCTTCGCTTCGGTGTACTTACTACCTGTTATGCCGCGGTAACAAGAAGTTTTCCTAGACAAAACGTATTCTAGTTCTAGATTAGGGCTCTTCATATAACGAACAAACATGCCAAGTTGTTGCCTGAAACACCACATAGTGTAAACGATTAAAACAAACCACTACTACACTGTTGGGTGTTTTTTCAATATGGCTGACCACGTGACGCAATGTTAGAAAGGTTCCATACCTTTTTTTAAATTACAATAACTTTTGATAGAGTGGCCCGTTTTTTGTACCTACTGGGGGTTTGGAAGTCAATTAAGTTTTACTTCTCTTTTGGTTGGCAATGCATACGTTTAACCGATGGATGATGCCGTTAATAGATGGCACTTATGTCCAAGAGGGACTGATGCCTTATTATTTTATTCTTCACAACACACAAAGCAATGTACAGCAAAACTGAGAATTTTTATTCCCATTTGCCACCGGTGACAATCGCTGCGGGGGCAACTGGGAACATACATACCCATACCATCGGGTAGCTCATTTGAACGAGACTTGAAGTAATATAATTTCATAGTCGATTTAAGAGGAGTGACTCTATCTTTCTACGTTGCAGTGGAATTGGCTCGGATTCAAGCTGAATGGAGCATCTTACTCTATAATCGTAAAGTAATCGTTATGTCTAACCTAAGCAATCCATAGCGCCTAAGCTGAAGGGGATGAAAGCATTAGGGTCCCTCTTTTTCACGTTTTCTGGTAGAAATCTCTCGGGCATCACACGGTGAGGTTCATCCCAGTAGCGAGGATCGCGGTGTACGTCATGGATTGGGATCACCAACGACGTACCGGCGGGAAGAGTAATTTTACCTGGAATATTATGATATGGAATATTATATATCACTTCCTATATTGCAAACAAGTGGACCCGCCCTCGCTTCGTTTCGGTAAACCTATGCCGAAACTAAGATAACAAAATAGCCTAAGTTACGCCTTACTACATCAGCTATCCGTCAGTGAAAGTCCCGTCAAAATCGTTTCAGCCGTTTCAGGAATTAGCCGGCTCAAACAGACAGGCAAACAAAAAAAAAAAAAAATGATTTTGGTATAGTACCGTGTAGGTTTATGCATTTAGTAAAAAGCGGTTATTTTAATATTACAAACAGACACTTCAATTGTAATTAGTTCTATAGATATGTGAGGACCACACAGTCATGTTGTTTTGACAACAATGTTTTGATGACTCTATCTACTCGTATCTAGCGGTTATGAAACCAAATTACACAATGACTCGGCTACAACTACAACCTTTTAATGCCCAGTACTGAGCACGGGTCTTTTGTCGTAACCGAGGAGGCCTACAGTGTACTTTCTCCACCATGCTGATCCAGCGTGGAATTGGGGAGGAACTAACAAGACTATTAAAATTTTCGACTTATGCACATTTTTAAAATTTGTAATTAAAATCATCTGGATGTCAAGTTTAAAAAAATGGAGCAAATCACATAGTTCTGTTTTGTTTGATTTTAAGTGTTGTTATTATGTATAGTTACTTATTAAATGTGCGAGTAAAAAGAGATTGTATTTTTTTGCTATTCTAGTCATGAATTTTATCAAAATGGTGTTCCTATTTCTAAAACTTTTTTCTGTGTGTACCTACCTACTCTGTGGCTTCAGTGCCTCTAAGACTATAAAATTATTATAGTCTACACCTTTTACAGCTATACTAATTAGTTCGTTACATACTTTGCAACATTGTCACTACATTGCACGTTGCCTAAGACTCTAATTAGCCCTCCCAACTATGTTGTATAACCTTAATAATTGGTGACACCATAAAATAAGAATCAGTACGCATACTAGGCTTAGCGTTTGTAGGAAGGTTGATCAGTGTGTTAATAAGGACCTAAGTATAAGTTTTCTTGTGAAATAACTGAATTGAAAGCTATTTATTTACCTTGCCTCCTGAATGGATGATGATGAAAATAAAATTTGGTGAATATAAAGTAGGTATGTATCTAGATATAATTACGTCCTTCGATACTAAATTCAGACATCTTTTAAATGCTATCAAAATTAAAGACAATTTAAATCTTTTCGTTTTGGTTTTCATATGATTTAAGGGAGAATATTGTAATGTAATATCATAGTGTTTACTGATTTCGATTTAGGGATAGATGAGGCTTTTGTTTTAATTCTTCTGTCATATTTTTACTTTGAAGATTGACCCCCACAGAGCAAGGAAGGTATCTGTATTTGACTCCAGTTGTAATCAAAGTATCCGAGCTATCGGGTAGTGCTAAATTACCTCGTTTAGTAACTAGGTCACTATAGTTGCGAGTAGTTATTAAAGCGCCAGAGATTATTTCTCATATTACATCGTTAGACATCTGACAACAATTTATATTTGACGACACGTATCGTTATGTTACGTTATTTTACGTCTACCGAATATATAAATGAGGCTATGTTAAAAAATAGGCCTATTTAAAAATAGAGATCGTGTAAACATATCACGTACGAATGTTATGTAGCAACAAATGGTAATAAACACTTTATTACTCCATCCTATCCTCAATCTCTGACATTAAACGTACTATAAACATACTATTCAACTACTGATGACGTATGAAGAATAATTATAATCCTGTAATTTGCTATGACTCGGACTTGACCCCGCTTGCAAATGTTTATCTAAGGAAGATAGAATTAAAAACAATTATTTCGTGGAAACTATTCTACGTCACCTTCTCGGTGTTTAATATATGTGTAAGGTTATGTGAAGGGTTTATTGTCCTTTTGGCCTAATTAAATCTGTTTTTCAGTCAAAACCTTCACCAGCATACTTGCTGAAAGATTTTTGTTCCATGTATTCATACTAGTGATCACTTTATCCTGCTTCTAGCTGCATCTAAGGTTATTGATATCAGTCTGTCATTATATCTTCGGGATCTATCAAAGACATCATAACAACTGCACGACTAATTAAATGTTAAGCTAAGAAATATTTTAGACAAAACTTTGAGGTACGCGGGTCTAGATTCTCACCGTGATTGGTCTATTCAGATTTGCGAATATGAAAAATAGACAAGGAAAGCAAAAAAAATATTCACATTTGGAAGAAAGGGGTCCACTTATTCCTTGTCATTTGTAAGGATCAAATCACTAATGCTTTGTCCAAAAGTGTTCGCAAGCGTGGTTCATAGGGTTACGACGTCGTTGAGAACATTAAAGAAATATAAATTTAAAACTCTCCATTTACCATCATTAACAGTGATTTCCTCATCAACAGTCCTTTGTATAAGAGCAGCGATAGAGAGGTATCTCAGGACCTCCTTGTACACCATGTCCAAATACTCTAATTTCTTCACATCTTCTTCCGTTACGTCATCACAATGACCGAGGACAGTCACGATTTCGTTGTATACTTTTTCCTTGAAAAAAAACCGTGAGATATTAGGCACAAATAAAGTTCTTTGGTTTGGAGGAAATGCCTTAACGAATTATAGCCATCTATGATTTTAAATATTAACCTTAAAAATCTTATCTTATAAAATATTCATAAATTACCTGCCAAGTCTGCAAATGAGCTAGAAAGAGCAACAATGCCGAGGCAATCTTCGCAGATGCTTCCTGGCTCTGAAATGTACGATTGACACAAAAATAATTAGTCATTCTTGTAAATATTCACAACGATAAATGAATCAAATAATATACATACTGTAGTAAACAATGTGAAACTTTCCTCCTTAATCTCATTGTCTGTTAGCCCTCCATCCAGGATATAACGATCCACTATACCCATTCCATCTTCATTAGGAGTATTGTTTTTTAATGCTTTTCGCCTCTTGGCAACTATGTCAGAGCTCAGGTCATCAATGGCTTTGGTATAGTACTTCTCTACAGCTGCTGATCCTGTTAGATAGTAAATGAAAGGCACCTGCAGCCACCAACGAGTCATCTTTGTAAACAATAGTGAATACATCCTGTGAATAATTTATTTTTATTTTTATTAAATGGCTCTTGGTATGCACATTTTAAGTAAGTAAATTATGATTTTAGTGCTTTATATATAGTTAGGTACATTTGATACTTTAGTACTGGTATTTTTTATTATTTTTTTGGTTCTAATTAAATTAGATATCTATTTAATAATATTACAATTTTACTCACTCTTGCGTTCCTAGAATAACTTCATCCAGCCGCTTCACATTAAGTGCATCGTTTTTAGATAATCCCATAAGAGTTTCTGAAATTAGTAAGTAGGTTTATTATTCACAATGGAGCCAAACATTGTTAACGGAGCTTAAGTATGCGATGCTCCATGTTGGGCGCCAATTATTAATATCCTTAACAATCGCTACGTGAGTTACTGTTAGATCCACGTGATTTAAATATCGAATTAAAGAGACTTTAATATCAAAATTACCTTAATATCAAGTAGGATATACCTATAGGATGTACATATGTATACATAGTTAATATTTAGTACATAACAATTATAATATGCATAAATAATTTTTTTCGTCCATCTTTAAGGACTTAAAAAATTCAAGCTGATATTATTCGGTGGACCAGAATACCTCCTAGAGTTTTTTAAAAGTCTTGTAACCATGTACTAATGATTAGATAACCAACTTACGTAAGACACATTGCGTGGTACATTTCACAACGTCAAAATAAACATTGAATGTAACACTCGGGTCCTTGTTGCACAGGTCCCTTGCTAAAGCTTCCGACTCTTTGTTGAAAATTTGACCAAATATCTGAACAGATTTCTTATTGTAGGAAGGTGTAGCTATCTTCCTGTGAATGCGCCATGTCGGACCTGAAGTAAATAAATAAACCGTCTTTATTTGTGTTTTAGTTCATTTTTGTTAGATCAAGTCAACATTTTCCATTTTTTATTAGATGGCGTTAAGTAAGTAATTAAGAAAGAAAAATCCTTGACATTAATTACTTAAAGCTATAAATATTTCAACGTTTATTAGGGTAACAAAAGTTACGTAGAGCCATTAATGGACCAGTAATTATCGTCTATCGTAATTGGCCGCATTTTATTTAGTTACTAATTACGGGTAAGCAAGTATTAGACCTATTTCATGAATTTATGTTCTTGGCTATTTTAATTTATAGGCTTAGTCACCAGAATTGAAACTAATCCAATGATTAACCTGTAAAGCTTCCCAAGAATTGGACAGACATAGGTACGTGCATACGCTCGAACAAAAAATTACATTAAATATTATATTCATTTCAATTACCTCCAGTCAAAATACCACGTCCAATTAACGGTACCATGAAATTGTAGAGAGGACCTTTGTGATTCACTTTGTTGCTGGTTAAAAGATACTGAAACATACAATATTATAATTATGTAATTAATAACTACATTGTAAGTATTTGTAATTAGACTTTATTATAATTTTCAACTGTTATCATAAGCCCGACGTTGTCTTATAATATTATTTTTTTGTAATTTGGTTGTTCCCTTAGTTTTCTACATCACCTTCATCCGTCCTTTAATTTCTATATACTTTTAATAAATGCCTATCATAGTTTACAATTAGTCATGGCAGCGTTTCAGTATCACGTAGAAACTAGGTACTTTATGTAAAAACGTAAAAGTTTTAGATAGAACCCAAAAACTGTTTTAATAGATCACAATCTGAAAAGTACAAGGTAGGTATAGACATATACATAAAAATAAAAATCATATTATATCTGTACTGTACATTGAAGTTTTTTCTGATTTTGAAACAGTATTTAGGCTCTATCGAAAGCTAGGAGCTTTTTACTTCTAGTAGTGTCATTTTCTTACATTGAATAATGTATCTACCGACCAACGGCGTTTTTTAGACCGAACGTATGAAGTTCTACAGAAAACTTACCCTAATATCAGCTGGATTTTTCACGAAAATGTTTAGATCCGGGCCCAGCCACAACTTTACATATTGACCGTATTTATTCATCATTTCTTCAATCTTTTTAAGTTGATCTAGAAATGAAAAAGGAAAATAAAAATTAAGATAATTATAATGAAAAGCAGAAATGATGTTCACAAATATCTCTGTATGTTGTAATGTATCACCTACTACAAGTAATTCAATTACCTAAACATTTTCCTAATATTTTATGGAAAAAAAATTGTTTAGGGTAAAATTCAAAAAAATTCAAATTCAAATTATTTATTTCGATTTAGGTCTAATAGCTCACTTCACGAATGTCAAAAATTTATAATACAAATAACAATAAAAAAGGAGAAAAAAAAAATTAATCATTAAATTAAAAAGTTCCTAAAGTCTCGTTAGACGATACCTACTATATCATCGGCTCTATAACACAGATACCTACAATGTACTTAAGCCTAAGTAAGCTAGTGTCGGCTGGGAGGAAAAAAAGCCGGAGGAAAAATCTCCCGGTACTCTTTTAAAGAAAAAAGGTAGATGTTTACACCGTTAATTACAGTGCCACTTTGGTGTCATAATTAATGCGAGACAGCGATCGCATCTGCGAAATTACATCCTTAAGTCGCCCGTTTATAAACAATTTATATCTATTACAAAACAATTGTATAGGGATAGCCTGGGAAGAGTATGAAATTCAATCCCAAGCCACTTTATCATCTAAATATTCGTTAATGTGATAATATAAGCTTTTCAACATAATGCTTTTTTAATGGGTTTTTTAAACCTCTTTAAGGGAAGGGATTGAATCGTCGCCAGAAATCTATACTATAATAAAACAGTAAAATAAATTTGTCTGTACATTGAGTATATTTACAAAAAACTAATCTAGAGTGACTCAAAAACAGTAACTG
>LGAG01000452.1:778239-797704 GCA_001278395.1 Lerema accius | reverse complement strand
TGTAGATTCGTACTCAGTTACCGTTTTTGAGTCACTCTAGATTAGTTTTTTGTAAATATACTCAATGTACAGACAAATTTATTTTACTGTTTTATTATAGTATAGATTGTTATAAAATAAGTACATATTACGTATTTCTAAACTTAATGCTACTATATGCACATTGCATTTAAGCAAAGTCAAATATAATAATAGGTATAATAATATTACTTACCTAAGTATATAATTTAACAATAAAGGAATAAGTGCTATGAATTTAACTACTTATGTGACTCATTAGCTGTAACTATGTAGCGATTTGAAACAAAGTGATGATATTTACAACAAAAACAATATATTAAAGGGTCTCTACGTGTTGGACTTGGGTAACATCTTGGACCAATGAATCATTGTGATATATTTACTTCATCTTAATATAAGTTTATAGGTACATTTTTTTTAATATTTAAATACATTTCTCACATTCAATTTCAAATTTCGAAAAAAATCAATCAACATTATTTGTTTGTACCTAATTAAAATTTTTTATTTATTAAAATTATTGTTTCTACATGTAACAATAATTTTGATAAAATCCAGCCCAAACAATCCACGCGCTACAGTGGCGCCCCCACGCTACGCCGGCGTCGTGACACACTAACATAATTATTTTACGGAGCACCTGTAGCGTGACGAGCGCCAAAATCGATAACTACATGACAACGCCCTCATCTCACCCTATCAACCCCTATTTAAAACCAACAATTGACAAATTTATTAAGGTAAGGTGGGGTAAGACTAACACACGGGGCAAGACTAACACTGTCTATTATCTCGATACGTATAGCTTAAATACGAAATTCTTCCAGTCTGTAAGATAGAACAAACGTAAATGTTCTCGGCTAAAACACACACATGTCGTTTCTTCAAGTGCATATCGAGATAATAGACAGTGTTAGTCTTGCCCCGTATGTTAGTCTTACCCCACCTTACCTTATATGCATCACTTTTACAAGAGTAAATTTCGCTTATCCTCCCGACATTTTATTTTCAGTATACTGTACCAATAGGCACTCATATTTTATTTAAGTTAAATTCAGTATCGTCTGGACCATAATCTACCTACAAACTAACTGTTTACTAAAAAACTGCTAGGCTCATGTTGTTTTAAATTGTATTCTGACAACAAATTGACAAACATAACAATTTATCAATTTTGCTAGATTAAAATTCGCGTAAGCACCGCTCATTTTATTTAAGGTATATTTTACCAATAAGTGCTTTTAAATACTTGTAGTTTTAAGTTAAATTCTGTATCTTCTGGACCATAATCTAACTACCTACAAAATAACTGTAGACTAATACGTTCCTTGGCTCATGTTATTTTAATCGTATTCTGCCAACAATTGACAAATTTCCAGTACAATTTATCAATTTTGAACGATTAAAATTTGCTTGCACCGCACATTTTGTTTAAGGTAGGTATATTTTACCAATAGGTGTTTTTAAAAACTTGTAGTTTTAAGTTAAATTCGGTATCCTCTGGACCATAAATTAACTACATAATAACTGTTGACTAATAAATTGCTTGGCTTATGTTGTTTCAATCGTATTCTAACAACAAAAACACTTTTGCAAGATTAAAATTCGCATAAGCACCGCAGATTTTGTTTGACGTATATTTTAGCAATCGGTGCTTAAATGCTTGTAGTTTTAAGTTAAATTCGGTATCCTCTGGACCATAATCTATATACTTACAAAAGAACTGTTTACTACGAGTAATAATTTGCTAGGCTAATGATATTTTATTTGTATGTAAAAGCACATTTTGTGTGTGGTATATTTTACCAATAGGTGCTTTTAAATACTGGTAGGTTTAAGTTAAATTCGGTATCCTGTGGACCCTACTCTACCTACCGAGTCTTTACTAATAAGTTGCTTGGCTCATGTAAACAACATAATAGTATTGAGTCAACAATTTGATACATACGAATATACAAGCATACAATGAATCATTTGCGTGCAATGAACTACAGATGAAAATGGAATTTTGCCCGCTTTACTTACCTTTTAAACTACCAATTTACTCATTATACAGCGTCGATCTTATAAAGTAAAGCTTCATGCAAAAATAAAGTCAGAGCATATTATGCACAAGAATATATCGAACAACACTTAAAGGAAAGACCGTAGCTAGAGTTAAGAAGACAGCGATTGTAAAATGTAGGGCAAAAGAGGCTAGAAATGAAATGCCAGGTTATTTTTTTAAGTAGAGCATTGGTATAATGCTTGCCCTTCAATGCCTAAGCTACGGCCTGTGATATCTAATAGTAAAAGTTGTTTTCTTGACTGCTGCGTACTCGATCAATTAAAACAAAATGCTTACTCCTGTTCTGTTGTGTCTTCCTTGACGTGGATAGCTGCATGAATGTTAAGACCAGCTTCGGACGGAAATTTCCGATCACATTTTTGGCAATCATAAGTTTGTTCAGTTACTACATACTCGTGAGTTTTATTGTGAACCTGAAAATGGGGAAGAAAAGTACTCGTATTAAGAGTGAAAGATTGCTTTAACTCACTCGGCTTTTCCCCGGTGTGGATTGTCATATGCGTGTTGAGATGGATGAACTTTTTTGTAGCAAAACTGCACAACTGGCATTTAAAATATTTTTCACATTCGTTACTTTTGTTGTGAATTTTATATGAGTGTCGATCAGAAAATGTCTCCCCACATCTCTTGCATTTCAATGCTTTTTGGGAAGCGTGCATATTTTTTAGACATTGGCGCATTTCAGATTTTGTAGCGATTTTGTCTGGGCCGAGTTCACTTGAAGTTATCCTGGAATCCGAAGGATTATGTACGAGTTTGTGTAATTTTAAAGAATTGGTGGTTGCGTAGATAGCATCACAGTGATCGCACTTGTAGGGTTTTTCGCCAAAATGTGTTCGCAAATGCCGCTTTAACTGGGATGTATCCTGTGAGGTGTAAGTGCAGTGCGGACATTGATAAGGACGTTCTCCGGTATGGTAACGCATGTGGCGTAGTAACTTGCTACGCTCAACTGCGGCGTATTCACATTCGGTACACTTATATGGTTTCTCCATCGTATGTTTGTACTTTACGTGTCTGTTCAGCTGACCTGAAGTGGTAAAGGTGATCTTGCAGAACTTGCAAATATTATTTTTCACCCCATAATGCATGTTCAAGTGAGCCTGTAAGGAAGATTTGGTAGTGAAACCACGCTCACATATTTTGCACTTATAAGGCCTGTCTCCCGAGTGGATTCGGCCGTGACGTAAAAAGAGATATTTCCTGTTAGTCTTGTAACAACACTCGTTACATACAAATTTTCGTAGTCCAGAGTCTTCAATATCATTATCGGTACCGTCATCATCTAATTTGGGAAATTCCTTAATATCATTATCCAGAGGCTCTTTTTTATCATCTTCCTTATCATTTCCTGCTTCAACACCTATTTTCTCATCACATCGCTTATTGATATTATGAGTTTTTAAATGTCGTAATAGAAGGTATCTCTTACGCGCAGTATAAGTACATACCTCGCAAGGAAAATTAGGATATAAATTTTTCCAAATTATAATATTGGCACCTTCGTTACCGTTCTTATTGTCATCTTTAATTGTAGGCTCCTCTTCACTAGTGATCACGCCGTTTTTATTCACCACTTCATTATCTAATCCACTCACACTTTTCTCTTGTGCAGGTTGTTGCTCGACCCCAATGTTGTTTATCGTAGATTCTAAAAAAAATATAGGATAAACGCCATCACCTGACATCTGAACATCCATTGTTATGATGGACTGCAAAATCTATTACAAAACGGAAATTTTCATTATATATTTATAGCTGTGTTTAGCTTCTACCCTACTTTCATTCATAGGTATCCATGATTATGTCTGCTTTTTTATTTCATACTAAAACTAGAAATGTGTTTTCTTGGATGTCAAGTAAAGCATCATTATTAACACTAGAGTAGCACTTGAATAAAATTAAAAAGGGTAGGTAATCAAATAAAAAACATTTTGCCGACCACTGGCCGCGAGCGGCTAATGGCTTTTCGTTTCGATCAATGCCAATTGCCATGTTTTCGTTTTGCATCATACATCAATCATAAATCGGAAACAGGGTGCGAGTCATAGATTTTATTATCTTTTCATGCCCATGTAAATCTATTTTGTCTTTATGGGTAAGTTATAGTTCAACATGAATTCGATTAAGAAGTTATGGATCAATCGTGTTATATAATTTGTGTCAGTCGTTTATTATTGACAAACTGTAAAGTCATAGTCCTCTCTCCAAAGAATTCGTATAGATAAAAATCATGTAACTTTCAATATCGATGTTGTCAAAATATCAAATATTCATGAATCGATGTTGTAATGACTACTACATCTGATTTATAATTTATAATAATAATATTACATGATTTTATTTAACTATGGTAATTTATTTAATTTATGTCAATAAAATTATAATTTAAAAAAATTAAACCAATTTCAAAAACAGAAAAATACGAAATAACGGATTAGGGACATAGAATTTATTTTGAGGTCGGAGTAGTTTTACTAGGATAACTATATTGCCACCGACCTCAAAAGAAATTCTATGTCCCTAATCCGTTATTTCGTATTTTTCTGTTTTTGAAATTGGTTTAATTTTTTTAAATTATAATTTTATTTCATACTTTTTAATTTACACTTTAACTAAAAAGAAGACTATTTTATGGGTATTGTGATTATTTATAACATGCTACCTAGAATTTGACTAAGGTTTAGAGCAGTTTTCCCTTGGATAACACGCTAACTCGTACATACAAGTATAACTCGGACCATTTGGTCCGTATGAAATTTTTTATTTTTTTGGAAATTCGATTTTTTTTCATGCGCACTGCCATTTGACCATGGTTTTAAGACATTTTCTCTTTTACACCATACCTGTAGCTCGTAATATTAGGCTATGCCGTCACAGGTTTTACTCCATATCTCAGAAACTACTGAACCGATTTGGATAAAATGTATACTGTTCCCTAATTTGGAGTAAGTGTAGTCGAATAAAAAAAGAATTGTTCAAATCCGATCACTAGTTTCGGAGCTACGCTTGGACAAACAAACAAACATACCCACATACATACATACATACATACATACATCTATGAAATTTTGTATATTATTATTTGTTTAGGAGGCCCTTCTAGATAGTCCTGTGTAAAAATTTCGCAGTTCCAATAATATTACATACATACATGTAGAATTGATAACCTCTTTCTTTTTTGAAATCGGTTAAAAACGTAATCAATAATAAATTTAATCAAAAAAGCATTGACAACCACAATTTTGAATATACGAGAATTATAGCATGTCGATGTAAGTTTACCGATATTAACATCGATGTTTTTGTAAAATCTAACATAATGAAAACGTGTTTTGTTTGTGGCATTATAGATATGGTGTACATATACATACATCCATTTTTTTCGTAATTTTTATATTAATCTTAATCATGAAAATATTCAAAAGCACTATAACTTTTATCCTATGCTTTATGGTTACTGTCGTACTCTCTGAAACTTGTAATCTGTGCAAAAATAGTGATGTCAATTAAAAAAAGTAAAATTGACAAGATCAGGTTGACAATGACATAATGACAGACGTTCATTATGAATGAAATGATTTTTTAAAACTAGAAGTTTTAAACGGTTTTAAACGGATAAAATAAAATATTTTTATCTGATTTCACAGCAATTAAAAACAATTCCAATAAAAGGTATGTTAAAATTTAAAAAAGAGATAAACTTATTCTTGAATGCCTGAAAGATAACTGTTTACCCTGGTAAAGTTAGAGCTGCTTTTGATTTCATTTATAAATGATTCGTATGGTTAACCTTCTTTTAATACTGTATTTTCCCTGTCGTTCTTCTTTTTCTTATTTACATATTTAAAGCATATAAAATCATGACAAATTTACTGCTATTTACCAATTTTTTTCTGCAAGATGATTCCTTATTTATTTAGTTAAGTGAATCTGATCGTACAACAGACAACAGATGGTATGTTTTTGATTCTTGTAGTAATACTGATCTTTATTTTACTTCTAGATGCCCTCAGTGTACACATTCTCTCGGAGTGACAATGAGATCCTCCAGGAACTCCTCAGGGTGTTTAGTTCAGGCCGAGGAGCAGTTGGGGAGCAGTGGAGTTTACAAGCTGAAGTCCTAGTTGAGCCAGTTGGATGGGATGCTTTGTGGAAACTATCTAAAGAGTTCTGCAAAAAGTTTGGTAAGTATTTTGTATAAACTTGTTGTAAAATGTTGCTTATAGGTGTGTCATTTTGTAGAAAAACTTATGGTAATTTTGGGTATTCTATAAAAAAATCTCATATTATTTTTCAGAGTACTATCAAAACATGTCATATCATTGTCTGCCATATATCAGAGCTTATAATATAATTAGTTATATTTTATTTGTCTGCCATATATCAGAGCTTATAATATAATTAGTTATATTTTATTATTTTATAGAAGTAAGATTCCCATGCATTGCCTACATATCAGTTTCTTCTGTGGACTTCGAAGACCTATCAGCTAGTGTAGATGTACTGAGTGTTCAGCATGAGGCTGTCTCGTTGCCTGAAAAGGTTGTTGATGTTCCGTTAATTCAACTCTGGCCGACAATAAAACAACAAGAACAATCTGTCAATGCTGCCACTACTGCAGAGTTCATTGATTTAATGAGGTATAGGAATTGATTTAATTGTTATAAAACTTTTATTCTTCGACATAAAAATGTGTTTACTTTCTATTTTAATTTAATTTTAATTTAAAAATATTTACTGGAGTTATCATTTGGTTAAGCAATTAAGATTGTCAAATTTTTACTATCTTTGACAGATTCTTTTACAACAACATATGGATGCCATGGGATGATCAGGATGATAAGGTGTTATCACCAAGTACCATTGAGGATAGAATGCGTCTCTGGTCAGACATCCATAATGGTGTTATTCCAAACTGTGTAGCAAGGTCCATTATACAGTTAAGGAGCAGTGCCATCAATGCTCATGAAAAACTAAGGGAACTTGACTCATCCTTATGTGAAACTGATTTAGTAGATGATGATGGTATGTAAATTACAATTTGAAATTTAAAAAATTTATTCAGATGCTACAAATATTTTTATATGTTACAAATATTTTTTTTTTCAGATTCACTGTTACCAGCCAACTATCTGTCTCTGTGTGCAGAAATGAATGCCCGTCTTGATGGGCTCATGTCAAAATGGACGTTATATGAGAACCCATTAATCCGAGAGCAATATTTGGTGAAAGCCAAGAGTAAATGGCAGAAAAATAAGAATAAGAGGAATGTAAGTATAATGTTAGATGTAACTAAAAGTTACATAGCTACATGGAATATTATTTAGTACCTTGAGCAAATTTGACTTAAGTACTGGCATAAAATGTTTCTTATTTTTTTATGTATGTGTTGTTTTTGTTACATTATTTCAGGTTGTAGCTCTTTGGCAAGGTGGATCTGTATCAGAATTTGATAAAATATCCAAGTTTCTCTGTTCTCGATTATCTGATTCTCACACTCTTACCATTATGGTTTCTGCTGAAGAAGCCCTGGCATTGGAACCAGATGAGGTCGTGGTCTGCAATAGTAGTTATGAAATGCCTGAAATGCCCCTTTCACACATATCTATTGGTAGTTTTAAGGGTGAGTTAAAATGTAGGGAGTTTTTTTTTAACCCATTCACTGCCATAGAAGTTATTGTCACATAAGTGAAATATTTATAGTTACACAAAGAAACTACTCCAAATTTCTTTCAGGTACAACTCTAAAAGCTTCCGATATGCGTTCCTGTCTTTTAAACCTAAGCGAAGACTGCAATATCTGTGACGTCACGTTACATTGCGCCTTCGTCAATACCGTAGTAGTGATTCGGGCCGGTGTATTACGGATTAAAAACTGTACACTACTTGATGACTCGAAGACGTTCCAGGTATTTTTACTATTGTCTTTAATATAACTGGTTTCCGGTGGGCGATTATTTCAATAGAATTGGTGCATAATTTTCTAATAGCCGAATAAAAATGTATGAAAAATTAATAATATCTTTTGCAGAGTGACTTTGCACAAGGCGTTGTGGCTATGAGCGGAGCAAAAGTCCTTATAGAGGACTGCTTGTTTGAAAACTTCTATTCTGGCATTGTTGTCCATAAAGGAGCAGAGGTTTGTAGAATAAATTATAATAATAATAAATGCTTACACACTCATACCCCCGCACTAGGATTCCCTGTGGCGCGGGTGGCACGGACAACACAAATAACACATCACTAACACCCATGACCCGAGAACAAACATCTATCTGTCACATAAATATCTGCCCCGGCCGGAAATCGAACCCGGGACCCCTCGCATCGCAGGCAGACAGGCACCAACTAGGCTACGGGGCCGTCAACTCTTCCAGACTACAAAAAAAAACATTATATTATTGTTGTTCAACAGGTGGAGTTCCGAAACTGCTGTATAAGGAAGTGTGGTGTGGGCATACAGATGTACTCCGGCTCACACGTCAAGTTGGAAGGGACCACCATAGCAGAGTGCTCGGAGCAGTGCATCCGATGTGAAGTGGACATCGATGGTGATGAGGCCAATGCTGAGTGAGTAGCAATTTAACTTATTATTAGAACATTGGTTAGGTTAGGTGGATTGTAATGCACAAATATTAAAACTTATGGTCCCTTCAAGTGTCATGTAAACAAAGCTCTTTACTCAATGCTTACGTAAATATTGTCATGTGCACATTTCTTTTTGTTTTTTATTTGTTGTGTTTTGTCATTTAGGTAAAATCGTAAAAAACTATTTCAGACGTAATCATCATTAGACCCCACCACACCCATGTCATCAAAAACAAGCAAATGATAGATCCCCCCATTCTCTATAGTGCTTATGTAATACTTGAACGGCCCTTAATATGTGACTATGAATGGTGAGCCCTAAAATGAGCCATATAATAATATCATTTGCTACAATTACCGACCGGTCCCTTGAAGTATTTCATATCTTATAGGGTCCAATTTTGCTCCTAAACCATACGCAGTTCCTCCTAAATACACTACGGAATGTTAAAATCACTCTAGCCATGTAGAAGGAGTTCAATCGCAAAGATAAGCACCAAGAAGATAACTATTTGTACTTCATTTCAGAATGGACGGATTGCAGATAATGGGAAACAGTAAAATTGGGTCCGGCGATATTAGTAAAGAGGTTTTAATTGTTCAACAAGACGTCAACTTGATGTAGTTCACAATTAATTGCGTCCTGAGTTTGCATCAGTTGAACTGATGACATCCGAAACCCCTTTGCAGCTATTTCGTGGATGGGATTTAGTAATAAGTGCAGTCATCCAAAGCACTCATTATGAACTCTAGTAGGGAGAAGATACGGTTTAAACTACATCAGCAACTTTCGAACACTTTTTAATAATAATGTCTGAACAGTTCTAAATATAAAACATAATCGCATGAAGTAAAGCTCGATGCATGGGGATATTCCTTTTTTAAATGTTTAGTTGAGAGGTACCAATTCCTATTTTATTTTTTCTTTTAATATAAGCGTTTTACTACATACCCATTTGTTTATCATAAAAATAAATTGTATGTGATATGCGAGGGAGTATATATTTTTGTGTAGTTATTAGTTACTTTGGGCCGAAATAATGTTGTCACAAATCTGAAATAATATCATTTAGTTTTTGCATAAAGTCCAGGCGCTATTCCTGATTTATGTATTAATCTTTTCTTATAATTAATTTTGTTCTTTTATAACATTTTATTTAAATAGTTTGTAAATATTTTGTTTTATGTTACAGATCTTGCATGATTTTTTATGTTTAATAACTAAAGCTTTAAGTACTTTTTGAAACCATTAGTTAGAATTTAGTTTTTTTGTACCTAATGTTAAATTTATAGTAACATACAAAATATGTATGTAAGTATGTATGTATAGCAATACCAAATTAATAAAGTTTAACATAACATTCCACTTATTTTTTTGTTTTTACCTTTGGACATTGTTATCCCTAATTGTACGTGTGTCGCTAATTTGTAGGAGAATCGTATAGTCGGATGTTTGTCGTCCTTGCCCTAGATTAAGATCCTTAGTAGGACTCTAGTGTCGTATTGGCATCTTTCATTCGAAAAAAAGCCTAATATGCCTTAATTTTTAACTTAATTAACAAGTATCTCTCCCGCTATATTCAATATACACCTATATCTATATACAACCTGTAATTATTTATTACTATTTAAGTTTAAAAATATCGTAGCATTCATAATGTCTTCATAAAGAGCAAAGACGTAGTTCTGCTTAAGTACCTGATTATGAATATGCTTCAGTATCAGCTTCTCATAATAGCGTGTTTTGCTGCGCGTATATTTTATACACTACCCATCTGAGAACTACCTACCTAATAATTAAGAAGGTATAACTACAGACTACGATATTTTTTTTAAATAAAATTAATTAAAAATTTATTAATAATAATCATTGTAACTGTGATAATAATAATATTTTATACAGTCAATAATAAGTGGTGGAAAATTAAGTTGCAGTACCTACGTATATTAATTCTTCAGCTATGGACAATAGCACTTACAATAATATTGAAGAGCTCTAATAGATAAAATCAATATCTATCTGAAGGATACTACGAACGAAATCTATGGAATTATTATGAACTAGTGGACCCGCCCTCGCTTCGCTTCGGGAAACCTATGCCGAAACGAAAGTAAAAAAAAGTAGCCTAAGTTACTCCTTGATACATCAGCTGTCTGCCAGTGAAAGTCCCGTCAAGATAGGTCCAGCCGTTTCAGAGATTAGCCGGATCAAATAGACAGACAGACAGACAGACAAAAAATTTTTTAAATATCATTTCGGTATGTGTATCGTGTATACATACGTATGCATTTAGTAAAAAGCGGTTATTTTAATATTACAAACAGACACTTCAATTTTATTTAGTAGTATAGATATAGATTGATTGATTGATGATGATTGATGATGATTGATTAATTTTTTTTTGCATTTTTTTGTATTTTAGATCCTCAATGTTAATTCAAAGCTAGCTACCCGCCCGCGCTTCACTTTGGTAAAAACATAGCATGTGTACTTACTCGTATAAAGTTTAGGTATTTTTGGTTCAAAGTTTCTTCCCTGTTTTGTACCCTTTGTAGAGCGAAATTGAAAAATCTGTGAAATTATATTGTAAACAGTATGTTGAGGAAGTTATATTCTCAAAACCACGTTGATATCAATCATGAGTCGCCCGTGAACGATCTTTGAAAAACTCAAATTTTGTACATTCTTTTCACATTTTTTTATTTTCTTGATCAAATATCGAAAAACTGGGAGACACGTATTCATTTAATTTAAGTAAGGGATATTTGTTATAAATTTGAAACCAATCGGTTGATATTTAAAAAAAAATCCATACAAACTTTCGTTGCTCTTTCCAGGAAAACTATAATATTTTCCGGAAAAAAATATAGCCTAGTTTAAGCCCAGACTTAACAGCTATAGAATAAAAAAAGTTTTATTCAAATCCGTTGGGTAGTTTCGTAGATTAGCGTGTACAAACAGACAGACAAACAGACATACAAAAATTTAAAAAATTGTAGATTCGTACTCAGTTACTGTTATTGAGTCACTCTAGATTAGTTTTTTGTAAATATACTCAATGTACAGACAAATTTATTTTACTGTTTTATTATAGTATAGATAATAAGGAAGTAAGTACCTACTTGTGAATTATTAAATTCATATGCATGTTAGGAATATCACACAGAAACATGACGTAAATTATTAATGCACAAAATTATCCCTCTTGGATCTTGGTCATAACCTACTATTGTTGAAGAATTCTGGAAACAGCATTAATTTATTGTAAAGGACTGATTCCGTCATAAGACGGCGCTTATCGTACAACAGTCGCTCGGCCGTTTATCGCTGTCGCAATTTGATTCCGTGAAAGCTTACCAATATGTTGGGTCCTCTTGAATAGAGGCGATCGTGACAGATCATAACGGTAAACATACAAAAATACCGTGCGCGCGCTCCAGTAGAATATTTACCTTGTCGCGGCTATACGTGTCATGCAACACCACGCCAATCATTCGCTCAGTTATCATACATCGTCAATGCATCCTTCACTAATATACTAGCTTGCTATTCTACAGCGAGAGGTTCTATTGAGCTAGTTCAATCTAAAGTGGCCTACAGTGCGGTAGTTAGGTACTTACGGTCTCACGATGGAGAGTGAATCGACGTCACGAAAACATCTCGGACATGTATTTATAGATTGCATGCGACAGTACCCAAACGCTGTCAGTCAGGTTAGTGGTATACCGAATTATTTTTGTCACACCAATTTAATAATAGGTAAAGAGGGTACGCACGTATCTGTGTTAAAATTATGTGTATGTATGTTAAGGGCAGTCACACGGTAATTAGAATCTTATTTTTTTCTGGCTTCGTCTCTTAAGTTTTTGTTTGTTAGGTAGATACTAGTTATTTAGGTTTCAGTAAACTGGTCATAATAATTTTCGAAATAATTTGTTAGGTAAAAGGCGCTGACGAATGGGAAGTACACAAACAATGCGGTTTACCGTTTCCTTGTTTGTATTGTGTTACTCTTGTATAGATAGAAGAGTATATTCTAAACGAGTATAAACATTGATAATCAGAAAATGGAAAAATCTTGGGAGATTTAAGATGTAGTAGCAATGAGGTACCTACCTACAAAACTTGGGGATAGGGTATTAACGATAGGCGGATGTACCTTCTAAACTGGAAGAATTCCTTAGCTCTTCTATTAATACTTAGGTATCTACCTACTATAAAATAACCTTAGAAATCTAGTGTTTTTAAGTCCGGATAATTCTCATTATCTTTGTTGCTTGTATATAATTTACTTAGCTCGTAGCAAAGGTAATAATAGTTTACCGCACAGAAGATTAGTCTCAAAGTCCTCCAACCTCCAATTATGTCATGTCATTGCAACACTATTATTTTTTTTTAGTTGCACGGAGTACCTACTGATAAAGTGATAACTTATCGTAGTTTAAATAGGTAACTAATCTTCATTCATCATGCGGAGATCTTATAAAAAAACATCTTTGTAAGGAGCTATTTTGTACCTAATACTATAGATAGATAGTACCTACGTAAGTTAGGTAGCTAACTTGTAATGTAACATGTAGGTAGCTGGTAATTGCACATTGGACCTGATAATGATTTACAAATGAGTGAAAACATAGCTAGCTAGGCGGCTAAGTACCTCTATAGGTACCTATGGTATCTAAGTTATTAGATTATCTTTTAGGAGCTTAGTTTAATTTTTTACTTTAATTTAAGAAGGCTATTGAATCTATAATTAAATTTAAAATCAAATTAATAAAAACTATCAAATTCGTATTAATAATACCTATCTAAATGAACTAGTTTAAAGTCAGAAATAGTGTTCCAATTGATTCATCATGATTGTAACGATTATCGACAATTAATATCTCAAATTTGCCTCTACCGTTCTTCAACAATAAACCGGTTCTTATTTACGCAAATGTGAATTGCTAATACCTATATTAAATGGTCTTAGCACACAAAAAGAATTGACCTTTTAGTTTTTATATGACACTTCTGCGGAGATACGAGTAAGGGTAAGAATCGTGTAAAATTAAATATAAACTAAAGAAGTTTGTAAATACCTAAATCTAATTTTCGAATATCGTAACTGAATCAAACCTGAACTCTGTTCACACTGAAATCCGTATTGAAACAACTGTTACATATTTTGCTCTTAATTTTCTGTAGGCAATAGGTATATATTTCATGTTACTTTAATTATTTTATATCCTGTAGTGGAAAATTTTATATTCTCTTCGTAGTTAATAGTAGGTAGAATACGAACAAATTAACATATTCTTTTGCAGGAATGAAAAGTTGTCATGAATCAGTAGTTTTAACTGCAACTCATTTAGTTTAATAACAGAGATGTAAAAAGGTCATACAACAAGGCATCAGCAATGAGGTGAAGGAAAGAAAATCTCAATAATACATTTCCTTATTTAGATAGATGCGGCGACAGGCGAGGAAGAAACTAGTTCTTCAGTATTGTCCCGATCGATTCGGCTTGCAAAATGCTTTCGCAAATTCGGTGTGAAGCCAGGCGATGTTTTGTCATTGGGAGGAAGAAATCACCTGGACTTACACATACCGTTTTATGCCGCACTTCTCAATGGATTGCCGATATCTGGAGTTGATCCATATTTCAAGTTCGGTAAGGTTCAGTAATAGGAACAAATATTTTATTGGAACTATTGATGCATTCTCGTAAGTCATGCCGTCATGTTGGGGAGTTCTTATACGTATCGATTTCGTGCTCATATTATCTCAGCTAAAACCCCTCAGTAGTTGAAGTCATGATGAGTCTCCGATGGTACATTGTTTGTAGATCATACTGTAATTGTGATCCCAATGTCATCTTCGTGCGAGATTAAATCGAATAGCACACTGAATTCCACTGTGTTTTACTTCTTTTTTTAATTTTCAGATGAAATTAAAGACTTATTAACAATAACCAGGCCGAAAATAGCTTTCTGTCAGCAAGATTCGTACGACCACTATACGAGAGCTCTAAAAGAAATTGGACTTGATACAAAAATAGTTACATTTGATGGCGACGACCATAATTTTCAGCAGTTCATTGAGTCATATGATGATAACGATACGTCTAGTGAATTTGAGTAAGTTGTTTACCTACCTACGTAGTACTTAATGTTCGTTTCAAGTGTTTTATAAAGATATTTAGATAGTCCCATGATGCATCTTATCTCGGAAAACTGTTCTGTTGCTGCGGGATAATAAGTCTTAGCACTCATAGGTATAACGAAGCGAAGGGAGACTTAAATGAGCTACTTAACAAATAAGTTGTTCTATGTTATTACAGGCCGGCTGATATCGATACAGAAAAAGTATACGCGTTTCTGATCAGCACTAGCGGTACTACAGGAGGGTTGAAATTGGCAGCGTTCACACACGACACTTTTATGGAGAAATTGTGTTTGTTCAAAAAAATGGTATCATCGAAGGCAATCAGGTAAGTACCTACGTAAAATCCTAAGTAAAGTCAATGTTACTACGTAATACCGACCTTATTTTGCGCTTTTAGTAGCCAGTTATTAATTTACAACTGAAGTTCTGAACAACACAAACTAGTGAACCTTAAGCTTATCAGTCTATTGTTATATGTAAGTAGGTAGGTACATAATATACCTAATACAATACAATGTACCTATTGCATTAATAAGAATAACATGTTACAAAAAAAGAAACAGATCTATGTTACCTACTAAAAATAATTATCTACTATAATACTTTTTTATGTAACTAATCAGTAGGTATTATTATTTTCAAGCAACTTGTATTGTTTTAGTGTTCGAGGTATATCATTAAATTTATCACCCGTACAATGGGTGTCGGGACTCGTCAATGCTATTGTCTTACCGATGACGAATTATACAAAATTGCAGACCTCGAAACCAGATGATGAGGACCATATAATTGAAATGATTAATAAGTACAAAGTAAGTTTTTTAACGTTTTAAACTGACCTCAAAAAAGATCAATTTTAATTGTATGTATAATAGAGTTGCGAAACACGATGATTTAAAAGAAATATGATAACAAATGGTATTCGCAGTAAGGAATACAGATAATTAATATTTTCGAATTTTTCGTTCATACATTAATTTATACTCTGGTCGTTATTCCAGCCTAGCTCCTGTTTAATCGGGCCGTCTCTATTAGCTACATTGCTCCGACGCAAGGAAGATGTGGATTTGACCTGTTTTCGAGCATTCAATCTAGCTGGCTCCAAGGTGTTCCCAGATATGTTACAACAATTACAGGTATAACGTTTGTAGGAATAGGCATACATTAGGTATTTTTCTTCCAGCAAATTCCCCCGTTTTCGGTGACTTGAAGTATTTTTTTTTAAAACGGTTTTTTAAAAATGCGTTGACTAACTTTGTTTTTGGGCTGTTTTGGCCTATTTCCTCTTGTTATCTTGTAGTATCTGACATTGTTGTGGTGTACATTTAACATAAACCTAGGTACATGTTCATATTTCAGCAAGTTCTGCACAAAGATGCTCGTATACTAGAAGCGTATGGACTGACAGAGACGATCGGACCGATAACGATTCCTATACCGGGAGTTCCGCTTGGCTCCTGTGGGGTACCGTTGCCTCCGCATGTTATCAAGGTATTACTATTATACTTAAAGGACTCCTCTTATTCTGAGAAGACACTTAAATGTATCAAATTCAAATGATTTATTACTTCTTATAGCTCACTTAGCGAATGTCAAAATTTCATCATTAGAAAAAAAGGCATTAGTCTCGTTGGACAATAACTATTATATCATCGGCTTTATGAAACAGATACATTATACTTAAGCCTTGGTAAGCTAGCATCGACCGGGAGGAAAAAAAGCCGGAGGAAAAAACTCCCGGTACTGTTTTTTTGTCGACATAGACTAGGCGTGCACTAGGCAAGGCAGCCGGACGAATATTTATTATGACGTTGTATGGGGGCTTCCATACACATACAACATGCGCATACGAAGTCACCAATTCCACAAATATTTTGGTTGCCGCAATTTGACTGCCTAGATCGTGTCTAGTCTTACTTGAAGTATTCACCTGTTACATTACAACGTACACTAGATTTTTATTATTCCTTACATTATAAATAATATTGTGCTGTGCCACGAAATAACTTGTTCAGTTATTTATGGAACTAGATAAGATTATTCCCATATTTTTATTTGTTTTCAGTTAGTGGATCCAGATTCAGGAAAGGAAATAACAGATCCATACGTCACAGGTGAATTATTGGTGAAGGGGCCAAGTTTCACGGTAATTATGTTAACCTATATTACTACAAAAATATAAGTATAGTAGTGATACCTTAGTTGTTTGAACGATGCTTTCTCGAACAGGAGTTCCTGAGTTCATCTCCTGCACGTATCTCTTATTTTCAAAAAGTTGTGCGTATTAAAAACTAATTATCATTGGCTTTGGTGAAGATAAACATTGTGAGGAAAACTGCACACCTGAGAGTTCCCTATAAAGTTCCTTATCAAGTACGTACTTGGCCAGTGTGGTGGATTATGGTTTATACCGCTCCTTGTAAAACAGACCCGAGCCCAGCAGTGGGACAATAATGTGGGTTGTGATGATGCATATAAGTGTTGAGTAAAGTTATTATGTTAAAATATGTTATTGTGAATTCAACAGATAAAATTATGACACAATCAGTCAACAACCGTGCAACATCAAATGCCTTGTAACGAAATTGTGTAGCAACAGATAGTCGAGTTTATTATCTCAACTTTATTGTCTGATAAATAAGGTCTAATTTAGACATCGTATTGATTAATTCCTTTCAGGAGTACTACAATAATCCACAAGCTACAGCCGATGCGTTCACAGAGGATGGATTTATTAAATCTGGAGATCTGTTGTATAGAGACGAAAATAACTGCTATTACTTCGTCGATCGGATCAAGTCGCTTATAAAATATCGAAATAATCATGTATGTGGCTCTTGATATCTTTTAATTTTAGTCAGTACTTAAAGTAATTGGTAATTGCATGGACTAGATATCACCGAAAAATGATAAAAACAGTAAGTTTATAAACTTCCTAGGAAATGAATTGTGTTTAAAGAATTTATTCTCTTAAAGACTACATAATCCTCATGAGAACTTAATATAACAAAAAGTAGGTATTAATTTCTAGTCGTACAATCGTCTGTAAATATAATACATAAAACATAAATATTGCTTGATAAAGAACCGTAACACATCGTTATAATAACATTTTACACATAATTCTCAGTTACGTATTGACTTAACTGTCTTTTGAACTCTTTCCAATTTGTTAGTGTTTTAATAACTGAGGGTATTTTATTATACAGTAAATGAAATAATATAAATATCCTAGGAAAATAAACTTGCCGTTCTTATAATTTTCCGGTGACAAAGTAAAAGTATTCTTTTTTCCAAAATCCTCTTTTAAAAACCGTTAAATTGTTGCAGGTGTTACCAACAGAAGTAGAAGAAGTGATCCAAACTCATCCGAGTGTCCGCGCCGTGTGTGTGTGTGGCGTGACACACAGACAGGACGGGCAGCGCGCGGCCGCGTGCGTCGAGCTCAAACCCGGCTCGACAGTCACCGAGCAAGAGATTAAGGATCTTGTTGCCAGTGTGTATACGACACTAAATAATAAGTATAATTATAATAGTTTGTAAGTTGGTCAAGATTATTCATAAACGGAAGGTTTGAGCAGATAAATGAGAAGGTTGAAGTAGTCGGTACATACAAAAACCGGAAAAGTGTGAGTCGGACTCGCGCACGAAGGGTTCCGTACTATCATCTATATCTAAAAGAAAATCACGTTTGTTGTATGTTATTAATATTGAGCAAAAAATACGATACGAAAAAAACACGTCTATTGTATGGGAATACCCCTTAATATATATTTTTTTTAACTTTCAGTATTGCTAGTAGCTTAGTAGCTATTACGGTTTATAAGATACCTACTGCCTGGTGACAGACAGACAAACACCGGAGGTAGTTTAGTAACTTAATAGGGTTCTCTTTTGCCTTGTAGGTACGGAACCCTAAAAAGTATTGTTAGAAGCGACTTATTTATCCTTTGCTGTAGACTTTGTAACGTCTCATTAAATTAAATATTTCTAGAAGGTCGTTTTAAAATTATGATCTTAAAAAAATACAATTAATTTCTTACCTACTGAAGTTTTGATTACACATCATCATATTTAATAAAAATGTTGATTGACTGACAGACACGCTACAGCCTAAACGGATAGACCAAGAAGCTTGAAACTTGGCACAGAGGTTCCTTTTAGAGTGTAGGGGAGCACTAAGAAGGGATTTTTGGAAATTCACACTTTAAGGGGGGGAAATAGGGGTTGAAAGTTTGTATGGAAATTTACCAAATTTTAAAGCAAACAGTTTGCAAATTGGTATTTAGGTCTTCGATACTAAGCTAAGAAGTGCAAATTTTGAAACTTTTGGAAAATCAACCCCTAAGAGGGTTAAATAAGGGTTAAAAGTTTGTATGAAAATTAGCCACATTTTAAAGCTAGCTGTTTGTAAATTCATATTTGGGATTATGGTTGAAAAGGATAAAAAACCTTATACAAATTTTTAAATCAACCCTTAAGGGGGTGAATTTCATCCCAACATTATAATTTCCGCAAGCAAAGCTGCGGGAAACAGCTCGTACTTAATAAAAATGTTGATTGACTGACAGACACGCTACAGCCTAAACGGATAGACCTACGCATGAAACTTGGCACAAAAGTTCCTTCTAAAG